>JAKSZP010018423.1:0-288773 GCA_022478985.1 Massospora cicadina | reverse complement strand
AACTCCAACTATCCTGTGATATCCTAGCACTCAATATGGCCTCGCCTATCCCCCAAACGCTAAGGGCTTTAATTGCGAGTATTGCAATATGGTTCATTCACACAATTACCCTCGACGCTTTCAACGGGATCCTCCACAATTTCAACCAAGCCATCATCAGGTTCCACAGCCATTTGGCTGACCACTTCCAAGCCTGGCTGTTCAGATCACTCCAACACAAATGGAAGAAACGGATGGGCAGCTGGATTCCAATCTGGTTCCTTCGTTATGACATTGAAAACCTCACAGTCTCCATAGGTGGTACACCCTACTAGCCCCTGAGCTGCATGCCACTTAAGGTCTAGTCATCCACCACCCGTGGCTCCTAGCCACACCCAAGTGTGCCAAGTCATATCTTATGAGTTCCATTGTTTCGCGCTCTCTTCCCTCTTCTGTTTTCCATTCACCTCTTCCCTACATATTGGATGTGTCTGTCCCCTGGTCGGCCATCCTTGAATAAATAAATAAAAGTTATTTTATTAAATCTCTTTCCATTTTACTCATCTGAATCTTTTCTTTGGAGAAGTGTTGGCAAACTTATTGGACTGAATCCCCAGTTTAATTGAAACTGCCTCAGAAATAGTTCATGAATATGTTGGGAAATTCTTTCCAAAATGACCAGAAGCGTAGGGCTATATTAATAGCCTAGTGATTTTCCAAATGGTGAATATACCATAAGCCACTGGCCATATCAAGGAACATCCAACAGAACTTTGGCCTGAATAAGCATGCAGGATACCAATTTTCAAGCGATCAATCCTCAGATTGACACTTGTGTTAGCCTCAACTTCAATAGATAACTTGAGTTTGGTCAAATTAAAAAGTATGTTATCCTTTTGGTGGAAGCGTGTACCTATTGGTGCTCTGGGGCTTAATACCACTTTCTCTGATCAATAATTCCCTCAAGTTGGCTTAAATATTTTTGTTTAAGACCAACCTTTCTCGTTGGTCATCTTCCCTTTAATAAGAACCTCATTAGTTTACAATTTTTCATTATGTTGACTTGGGCAAACCTGTGCATGGACCTCTTTGAGGAGGTCTCATATAACGTTAGCTGATTTATTTGCCTTAAAATTACAACAGAATCAGGGAGCCGCTGGACCATACAGGTTCCCTCCAGACTGAGGCACCAATGCACTCTGCCATGTTCAAAGATTCATTATGAACGCCTCTTTGGGCACATCCAAATCTTGCTGTTTGTTCAATCTCTATTAACATTTGCCATGTTAACCACCCTCTCCCTATGTCACTATAACTCAAGCACCCTCTGTGGGGCTATCCTTTCTTTAATAATGATGGTTATTATCCTTGCGTTGGGACAGTGCATCATGCTCCACCTCACAGGGAACTAGAGAGTTATAGATACTCTCCTGACAGTTCTTGCCATAGACATTTAGATTTTTCATGTCAAAGATGTTTTAATATTTTTCCCAAGCTTGCAACTCTATACACCCTGGACTATTGGCTTTGGGTCTGTAATAACCTGGTTTCTTGCTGGTTGTCTCAAAGTTTTGTGTCCCATAGGCACTTTATCATTACTCTTACCCCAACAAACTTAAATATTGTTTATATGATAATGCCTCTGGTATTCTTGCTCACATTGAAGGTGCTTCTGTATCCTGACTGGTAGGCCAGTCTAAACTTTACTGCCGTTACCCTACCCTTACAGGATAACCTACTATTTTATAGCTATAAGTACTTAGAATTCAATTGGAGGATTGTTAGATTTTGATGATTGACTCAAAAATAAACAATTTGAGAAAACCATCAATGCTGATATATTACTCCCATTGATGGATCCTTTGATCCTTCCAAAATTATCTGCATAACTTGATTCATCCCAAAACTGCTTCAATTGTACTTAAATCATCTTGATTATCATAGCTAATAATAGCTATGATATTATTACTTTAGGGCTGATTATGGGAACCACTTGGGTGAACCAAGTTAATATATGGCACAAACTTAATTGCATTTATGAATATAATGCAAATACGATTAATGAATATTAATTTTTATGTTTTTCAATCACTGTAAACTGGCACAATAGTACTTACATTTGGACTTCCTGATTAGGGAGTACCAAGTACTATTAAGAGGATTGCCTGTGTCCTGATTAATGGTGCATCATTATTTGAACCTATATATTCATTTCCATCAATTGTTGTATTTCATCAGCTGTATGATGAAATGATAGTACTTGCACATGGACGGCCCAAATAGGGAGTACCTAGTACTATTGAGAGGCCTGCCAATGTCCTGATTAGGGTGCATTATTATTCAAATTCTATATATTCTTTTCCACCACTTATTGTATTTTGTCAGCTGTATGAAAAAATGTAATCAGGCTGAATGAAAGGCAAATATACACTTCTGAGGTGCTAATATTATGCCTAAAATATTCCTGATTATGAGAGTAGTAGTGTCTTCAATTGGGATAAAATGATTGGAATTAAGTTAATTCAAGGGCCAAATTAACTTGGGGATATTTTAATAACCACTGCCATAATCCATAGCGGATTGGCATGGTTTTAATTTACTCATCTGATATATGAGTATGGCCAGGAGATGTCCTAGAGGTATAAAATACTGGCGCCTGGCCCTAAAATAAGATCATCATCTTTCCATATCTTCATATTTTCATCTCATATCTTCTTATCTTAATTCAATCTTCATATTAAGAGTGTAGAAAAGCATTCAGGGGAGCTTTGTCATAATTACCTGTGTCTGGAGACTTCCTGATTAGAGAGGGAAACTTATACTAGAAGAGACCAAGAGAGTCAGATATTGCTGTTTAGCTTTGTGAGTTTCCGAATGGTTAAGAAATACTGTAAGACACATAGAATAATTGAGGATTTATTGGCTGGAACTCTACCTGACTATCAAAACAGGAATACATCTAATAAGCGAGCTAATCCTCAAAAACTTACAAGTGGTGTTCACTAAAAACCACGTTACACTTTAATATGAATAATTCATCTGAATACCAGGCAGGAGCTTCCAGAAGTTATGGCAAAAATGACATGGATACCAGTGACAGAGAAATCACTGAGTACTTCAACACTGCACGCCAGAATACCAAGGAGAGCACTTCATAGTCCTTGAATCTAATCACGATGGGAGGAGGGCATGTGGATACAACCAGCCCTATTGAGTTCACCTCTGATAGTGTGAAAGAGATGATGGAGACCCTATTTCATAGGTATAGAATTGGTACATTGAAAATGGACCCATCTTTTGGGCTGTTTTACTACAAGAAGGATCAGGCCTTCAAGATAGAGATGTATATGTGGTACCAAGAGGCGACCATGGCAACCTTGGCCAAACGCCTCAACTGTACACAAGCAACCAACGAGTTTTTGGTTAGCTTCCTACAGCCCTCAATCAAGCACACCCAAAGGATTCTGTCTCAACAGAATCTAGAGCTTGTGGAAATTTACAGAATACAAGAGGAGGAGCAATCTTCCCAATTAGGCTTACTTGATAAGCTGAATTCCAGTTTTAATGAAGTTAGAATGGCTATTGTAAATAATAGGAACAGGTGAACAATGCTCACAGAAGAGTAAACACCTTGGAAGATCAACTCAATGAAAAAGTTCCAAAAATTGCGGCTGAGGTCCTCTCTTTACATGGACTGACCAGTGGGTGGGTCAATAATATCAGTAAATGCTGCCAGAAATTGGAGAATTACTCCAAATTGTTGTCATCTCAGACCAAACGTTTAACCAAAGATTCCACATTTACTCAGAAAAGCCACTTGGAATTGAAAATTGTATATTCAACTTGATGAATATGTCCAAACAAGTTAAGAATATTGCAAAAAGAGCATCAATGATCTGGCTGCCATGCCAGTAGGGCTGAATAATGAGGAAGAATTTGAGCAAATTTAGGAAGAATTTATAAAACTCCAGTCAACAATATCATCCATGCAACTTTTCTTTCTCGTTGCAAACACTTTCGCAACCCATTCAATTCAAGACTAAATCTAGTTTGATAATCTCATAGAGGGGATTAGTCTGCACCCATGTCTGGGAGCAGTTGGGCAAGCAAGGCAAGAGGAGCAGGCGGAAGGCCCGCGGCCTCTAACGTTTGAAAACGCCCCGAGAATCTGGCGGAAGAGAAAATATAAAAAAACCGGCGGTCACAATTTCCCGAGATACTCGCGTGGCAAGCACAATGTAACCAGTACATCAACACGCCACATTCCCAGCCACTTTCATCGGTGGAATTTGGAGTCTGTGTGTATCTGGACATCCAAAAAACAGCCCTATGGGAAAAATTTTGTGAAGATGTACACAAAATTTTCCCAACCGCGGTGTACGTTGCACCTCACTCCATGTCGCGCGGTTGGCTGGACCTAGGTTTTGAAAGCAAAATAGCAGCAGATGAGGCTGCAGTGGTGCGCGTAGTGGTCGACCTCCCCGAAGGGCAATGGGTCATCAAAACTAAATGCACCAGATGGACAAAATCAAACCAAATTTTCCTCACGTTTGACTTTTTGCCTACTACGGTAAAATGTATCATTTTGGAGCAACACCTGAAAGATGGTCTCGCCATATATGGCGAAATACAATCTTTTGAAATGCAACGTTTCACGCTGATGCCACACTCATGCACAGGCAAAGCCATCGCAGTTCTGACCCCAACTGAGGAGATCGTGAAGGACCTAACCCAGATCCCACACTCCACCTTTATTGACATCGCAGGGCACACCACCCACCCATTCTGGGTAACCGTGGACAGCGCGCGCCCCTATTTGCACCCACTCTGACGTGTTCGCCATAAGGCACACGCGTGCCCCATCAAAGAGGGCGTTACATTCCAAGAGCACCCCCTTGGCGGCCATGGCCAGCGGAGAGGCGCACTACGAACCAACTGCAAGCATCAAAGAGGCTTTCCGTGGGGAGCACAAGGCTGCTACCTATTGGTAAAGCCCATCTCCCCCACAGGAGCGGAAGAAGGCCAAGCAGGCCTGTAGGACTGTGGCCAAGGAAGTGGCTAAGGTCACCACCACCATCCCACACTCACAACGCCAGGAGGACATGGAGACCTTCATGGTGGAAGCAACTCAGGAATCCATCACCCAATCAGATTGGGAGGCCCAAGCCAAATGGGCCACTCAATCTGAGATCTTATAGGATATTGATCTCACCCAATTGCTGCACCCAAGCCCCGGTTGAAACCAACTTGGGACCTATCCCAACCAAAAAATTTTTTTTGCCCCACTCGATGGAGCACTGAACTTATCTGCACTGCAAAAAATTCGTCTGACGTCGGGAAAACAAAAAGCGAAGGCCAAAGCCAACGTGACTCTTTCCACAAAAATTAACAAAAACCCTGATAGCGTTGCTGCTAATACCCGCGCTGTTGTGAAAGCCCATGGGGACCTGAAAGAGGCTGGTAATCCCAGGGGCCCACCCCCTTACACCTAAGGTGCGATGGGGGAAACCTTCACTCTAGGGATGCTGAATATCGCCGGACTCAAGGCCTCCCTGTCCTGGGCTAGAAACTGAGTTTTTTACAAAATAATTTACCTGTGGATATCCTGGCCATCCAGGAAACCCACCATCCACGAGGTTCCAAGGATGCTTGGAAAACAATGCTCCTACCATCCCTATCCTTTTGGTCAAAGCACTGTGGGTGCTAATTCAGAAAAATAATTTTTTCAAATTTACATCTCTCAGAAACATTCCTAAATGACTGAGTGCTCATTGTCACCTTCTCATGGGCTGATGTTGCATACACAATCGTCAACATTTACGCCCCAACGGGTGTCAAGAGCGTCAGGAATTTTCTCATCAGTCAAATCCCTCCCGCTACCCCCCGATTCTTTCCTAATTGGTGACATGAACTGTTGGCTAACCTCACCAATGGACCGGTGGCCGCCCTCACCCCACGCCCCACAGGGTCACAGAACTACGCGTTCTAAAAGCCACCCTTGGGTTAATGGATGCGCTGCCACGACATGCCCCACTGCTCAAAAACATGACGCATCCCCACGTCCACAACGGCCAATTAAGGTCCATGACCCATATTAACCTTATTCTAGCGCTGGCGAAATTCCAACCCCACATCTCCCACTTCAAAACAACGAAAATGGAATTCTCTGACCACCAACTGGTCTCGATAACATACCACTTACCTGTCACAGTTGCAAAGGCCCCACATTGGTGCAAAATCTGCCTCTCAGAGCTTGCATCGCCAGGATTTTCCACGTGGGTGGAAGAGGCAACTTTGGCAAAATTGTTTGTTGCACTGTTTTGCGCGGACCCCATTTCCACATGGGCAACTTTAAAGAAGAAACCATCTGCCACTATCACCATCTCTCATCCAGATGCTCACGAGCCACATTGGCGGTTATATCGCGTGCGCTGGCGGAATTGGCCCACTTGGAGTCCAACATTCCAGCCAGGATATAGCCCTGCATGGGGCCAGAAGTGGGCGGAGGCAGCAGCCCACCTCAACACACTTGAAAAGGCAACAAAACATCAGGTTTGTGTCCAATACAGGGCCACATGTATCACTAAAGGCGACAAGTGCCACTGCATACTTCTTCAAAAAATTTTTGCACCACGCCAGAGCGTGGCCTGCACACAGGTGTGAGGATCAGATAATTCCATTGTGGACACACTGGCCGAAGTGGCAATTGAAGTGCAAAAATATTAAACCGAGTTATACTGAGCTGAACCAATTCAGCTGGCCAAAATGGCAGAATTTCTCAACAGAGCTCATATCCACCATTTTCCGATACCCTGAAATAATGAATTTAATTACTCTGAACGAATTATGGACTACCATTCGCGGTGCACCAAACCGAAAATGCCCAGGCCCAGATGGCATTCCATATGAGTTCTACAAAAATATTTTAAATATATATCCCCATTGCTGCTAGCCTCACTCAACCAAAGCCTGTTGGAAACGCGCCTCCTACCAGGAGGACATGAGGCTTTTACAGTCACACTCTTCATGAAAGGGGATAGGCTAGACTTAGCCAACTGGCGCCCCATATCTCTAACAAACACAGACACCAAAATTTTTAACAAAAATCATGGCTAACCGTTTAGGGACTGTAGCATCTGCCACCATCTCTCCAGAACAATTCAGTTTCATCCCCAGAAGGTCAATTTGGGATAACGTGCACTCTGTGGCTAATGTGTGTCAGTCCACAGCCTCTGGGGCACTTGTATTCTTGGACCAACAAAAGGCCTATGATAGAGTAAACTGGGAATACCTTAGGGCCTGCCTCCAACAATTCCGCCTACCTCCCCGCTTCATTAACTGGGTGATGCTGCTCAAGGAATCTGCAACAATGGCTGTGTGCGGCCCAGGTTTCCTAATGGAAGTAGTCCATCCTCAAAGGGGCCTGCGACAAGGGGACCCCTGAGCCCACTCTTATATAACTTCAGCCTTGACCCACTACTGCGAAATGTGAATGCCCAACTCACTGGGGTCCATGTGCCAGGCCAAACCCCAGTCAAGATGATGGCATTTGCAGATGATTGCGTGGTGGGGGGTGTCTAATAACAAAGATGCACGCGCGCTTGAAGCCTCATCCAGGAATATTCCCGGGTAAGCAACGCGGCACTGAACGCCTCCAAAACCAAAATCATCCTCCTTGGTCGGTTTCAGAACTGCTGGGCCCCAGCAAGTAGTTCCCAACCCAGCCCATCTGCTCGCCCAAGTCCACGCCTTACTAACTCAACACACACCGCTCCACTGGTGCTCCCCTTTGTGCCGCGACCTACCATAGGACCGGTACGCCATCTGGGCGTGTGGTTGGAGGCAGGAGGATACGCGTCAGCAGTAATGGAGGGCCATATACTGGACAACGTGACGAAGCGAATCGCCTCTCTCAGAGCCCACCCTACTACCCTCACTGGCAGGGTTGTTCTTGCCAACTCTATGCTCCTATCCAAAGTCTGGTTTGGAGCCCACGCCATCCCCTTCTCCCCAAGCTTCTTCAAATCCCTGTATGCTTTGCTACAAGGTTGGCTTTGGTCAGGCCGCCCTCCACCAGTACGGCTAGAGGTTATGTTTGGCCCTCATCATCATGGTGGCATGGGCCTACTTGACTTCAAAGCCCATGCCGCCAAGATCTTAGGCACCTGGATTGCGGCCGTCACTGCTCCTACACTCCCATCCCAACACTGGTCCCGCGCGGCCTGCTCCAACTTCTCCTGAGCCTTGGGCCTCAACAATCCATCAAACTCCCACTCCCTGATGAAATACCTCGCATCACACACATCAGCCACTGGTCCTCACGGGACCAAAACCCACTACAAACGAATCCTACTCTCCATGCAGCGCAGAGTGGAGAATTCATATTAGTGGACATACAACCCGAAGAGGCCGCCCCTCTCCTCAGTTCACACAAGAGGTACAGGGGCTACCCATCCATGATGGCGTGATCCCCATTTGACCCCATGTCTTATCCAGGTTGGATTACCTGGACATGATGGACATCCCCTATTCCATTGAGACCCAAAAAGACTATCTGGAAATACGCACACCATCCTCTGTTGCAGCCTCAAGTCCGCTCCCATGTGTGGCGCTGCCTGAGGCGGGTGTATCATACAAATGAGCGCTCTAATGCTTTACACTCATCCTGTGTCGTGTGTGGCCAGTATGGAACGCTGTTCCACCGCCTGGAGAAGTGACCCTCCTCTAAAGTAATATGGCGCAAAGTCCAACGTCTGCTAGGCCAGGATCAAACACATCCCTTCAGTCTGTCAAGAGATATGTTTGCTTCATCAATGGCCTCCCCCTCCCACCCTCCCTTCATGCTCTGGTGGTTGCAATCGCCATATGGACTATCCACATGCTTGTCTTGGATGCCATCGCCGGATCTATCCCCACCCTCCCTGAAGCTGTCCACAGATTCTTGTCTCATTTGGTGGATCACTTTCAAGCGTGGATGTTTGGATATCTCTCCCACCACGTCGCCGGCAGCTGGTCTCCTCCTGGTTCCCAGTCTGGTTCATCAAATCAGACCCCTTCCTCCACACATGCTCAATAGTGGCTACGCCCCCTACACACGTTCCCTCCCCTTCCCATAAGTGGCGTTCCCGCTGGCAACAAGAGATAGCATCGCTTCTCTGGGGTGCCTCACCTGGTACTAAGTTTTGTCTCATCTGAGTCATATTTGGAAGTGTCCGTCCCATGGTCGGCCTTCCCCGCAGTAAATTAAAAATTAAAAATATCATCCATGCAAGCAAAGAAAATCGAACTTGCTAAGGAAAAGCAAGATCTTCAAACACAGTTATCAGTAACTAATGACTGCAAAGGTCCTGTGGCCCAATGGATAAGGCGTGAGTCTACGGAACTCAAGATTCCAGGTTTGATCCCTGGCAGGATCACTTTAACTTACAATTTATTATAATATTCATAATTAGACTTCCTTTTTGGGACCATCTAGTATTAAAAAAGTAACTAATGACTGCGTTGCCAATCTGACCAAAGATGTGAAGCATATACTGGCTTCTCAAATTATCTTTCAGAAAGAACATGAAGACTTTAAAAAGGAAGTCAACGACCTAAAGGAGAGAAGTTGCAACTGTTCAACTAGTCCTTGAGGGAGGGAGAGCAGTAAAACCTCTAAGTATTTAGGAAGAACACAACTGAAGAAATTACATAAAATCCAAATTCAGGAGTCCAAATAAAGCAGTTTGGAGCAATTTCATGAAGCAGAATCCTCTGGAGTTGAGATGGATAATGAAATAGATATTTTGGATGTTCACTAAATGCCAAAGATTCTTGCATCCATCCCACTCTAGATGACACTCATTGTGAACAAATTTCAATTCTGACCAAAGATTCCCCCAGACGTTCAAACTCTAGATGAAGTGTAACTCCTTTGGCTGATTCTGGTCACAATGACTTCAAACCCTTAAATTTGCCAAAATTTGACAACAAAATTTGCTGTTAAAAAGGCCCAACATGAAAAGGATTCAAAAAGTCAATACAATTTGGCTGAATTTGAAGTTGGTGAAGAGGTACTATTTTAAATAACACATGGATCTGTCTAAATACTGAAGTTAAATCACATTTGGGTTGACCCATTTGTGATTATAGAGAAAACGTTGAGGTTTGTTTATACTAAAAAAGAGGTTAAAACAAGCCATATTTATAATTGAGTCCATGCAAAATTCCTAAGGAAGTTTAGAAAAAGGGCCAATTAAAGAAAAAAATATAAAATATGTATACACAATTTATAACAGAATAATAAATATGAAAAAATGAATTGGTAAAATTAAATACTTAATTAAGGTTTTTATTCCTCCACTTTGAGGGGGAGGTGCCTCAGGACCAGATTCCACATTCCCATGTACAATTTGGCCCAATGTAGCTTCTGAATGAAAAAAAACAGGGCCAAATAAATGTCATTAAAGTTACTAAAAAATATGATACTCCAGCAAAGTTGTTAAAGTAATATTAAAAGCATAAACATACAAAATGTTTGGCTCAACTAATTGAAATGAGACTTTATTCAGAGTTTAAGAGCAGTGACAAAATTACAATATGAAGAAGAGATGTTGTTACCAAATATTGGGGAGAAAATTGGGAAACTCAGGGTTTGTATTCCAGTTAAGTGGGGGAAATATTAGATTTTGATGGTTGACTTGAGAATAAACCCTTTGAGAAAACCATCAAAGCTGATATATTGCTCCCAATGATGGATCCTTTGATCCTTCCCAATTTATCTGCATAAATAGATTCATCCAAAACTGCCTCAATTGTACTTAAATCATCCCAATTATTATAGCTAATAATAGCTATGATATTATTACTTTATGGCTGATTATGGAAACCACTTGGGTGAACCAAGTTAATATATGGCACAAACTTAATTGCATTTATGAATATAATGCAAATACGATTAATGAATATTAATTTTTATGTTTGTCAATCACTGTAAATTGGCACAATAGTACTTACATTTGGACTTCTTGATTAAGGTTACCAAGTACTATTAAGAGGGTTGCCAATGCACTGATTAAGGTGCATCATTATTTAAACCTATATATTTTTTTCCATCAATTGTTGTATTTCATCAGCTGTATGATGAAACAATAGTACTTGCACATGGACGGCCTAAATAGGGAGTACCTAGTACTATTGAGAGGCCTGCCAATGTCCTGATTAGGGGTGCATTATTATTCAAATTCTATATATTCTTTTCCACCACTTATTGTATTTTGTCAGCTGTATGACGAAATGTAATCAGGCTGAATGAAAGGCAAATATACACTGCTGAGGTGCTAATATTATGCCTAAAATCTTCCTGATTATGAGAGTAGTAGTGTCTTCAATTGGGATAAAATGATTGAAATTAAGTTAATTCAAGGGCCAAATTAACTTGGGGGATATTTTAATAGCCACTGCCATAATCCATAGCTTATTGGTATGGTTTTAATTTACTCATCTGATATATGAGTATGGCCAGGAGATGTCCTAGAGGCATAAAATACTGGCTCCTGGCCCTAAAATAAGATCATCATCTTTCCATATCTTCATATTTTCATCTCATATCTTCTTATCTTAATTCAATCTTCATATTAAGAGTGTAGACAAGCATTCAGGGGAGCTTTGTCATAATTACCTGTGTCTGGAGACTTCCTGATTAGAGAGGGAAAATTGCCCTAGAAGAGACCAAGAGAATCAGATATTGTTGTTTAGCTTTGTGAGCTTCTGAATGGTTAGGAAATACCATAAGACACATAGTATAATATAGTATTTATCAGCTGAAACTCTTCCCAACTATCAAAACAGGAATCTATCTAGTAAGTAAGATAATCCTCAAAAACTCATAAGGATAAAAAACTTTTCCCCCATTTGAGTACTGTTATTATAAGGGTGGTTAGCTCTGGAAGGTAATTCCTGCTTCCAATATAGTGCAGGGTTTGTTCAACACAAGTTTTAACCTGTGCTGGCTAAATAAATCTTTTTTTAGTACTAGATGGTCCCAACCCAAGGCTGGCTAAATAAATCTTGGTGCAGTATATTTATTTAAAGTTGTCCCACCTCAATTACTTTAATAATATTATTGTAATCATTGTAGGTGAGGCCTACCTTAGTATATTGTAAGATTAGATAAAAGGGTTACTTCAATATTAATTTCTGTTACTTGTTCCTTGATTAATATTCTCAAGTGAGTCTCTAGATATACTAAGGAATTAACTGATAAGGATTTAAATTATTATAATATATACTATAAAAATATATGCGCTTCATTCAAAAGGATACTATATAGATCTTCATCAATCATCTAGATTATCTAAGTGAATCCACAAAATGGATAAAATTCTTAATGCAGTATATTTGCCTTTGAAATTAACCTGCTATGACATTTAAAATTCTAGAAGTAAGATATTGTTGATATATAATAAATATTCTATTGGGAAATTCTACTATAGATAGAGTATTACTTAAGCTGTAACTCTTATTGCTTTGATATGATTACTACTAGATATTGGTAGCCCTCCATCTTAGGGTTCCTTAACTCTACATTTAAATTTACTTAGTAATAAATAGTATTTATAGATAAATAGATGCTATATAAAACACTAATCTATGGTTGGATTTTATTTAACTGAGGTAAGCTGGCCAGGGGATGGACATTACTGAACTAAAACTAAAAATCATAATAAAATAACAATTCAAACAAAACGCCCAAAAATGGACAGATTGATTGAATCATACCAAGAAATCTCTTTCTGCTTAGCATCACTTTTCGAAAATCAATTCAGCCTGAAATTTAGCTCCACTAAAGAGATTTACGAAAACTATTAGCAAATATGGCGGGAAACCTCGCAAAAGAACCCGCAGGCTATGCCAAACGAGCCAGCACCACCCCCAAATGAAGCAACCCTCGGTTACCCACCTCAGGGTCAACCAGAATCACCCGCTCTCAAGCAGCAGCCATGAAAGCAGGCACCACCCCCCAACCTGGAGCTACTCCAACTAGCTCCAGTTCATCTGATCGCACTTCTGCAACCTGCACGCCTAACAGCTCTGTGTGCGCTGCCTCCCACTAACCCGCTGGGCCCCCTCCAACCAAGGAGGCCATCACCCACGCTGTTTTAATGGCGTCTGCTCAGTTGAATGCAACTCAGCCCATCCAGGCATTCACCTCCCCCATTGTGTCAGCTAATTCATCCCCATCTATCATTGCTGACGCTGTGTTTCTGGCTCCCTCCATGAGGGGCGATACCCAGCTACCTGGCCCCCAAATCCTCAGATGTAAGGTTGGATTAGCCGCACATTCTGGTTCACTAAGCACCAAATTGGGACAATCTACTCTTCCCAATGAGGATTCAAATGGTTCAGATTTTGGAACTTCACACCAGTTCCAATCTCACCCGTCCCATTTAAACCCCGTAATTGGCACTTCTCAAGTCGGCACTTTATCTCAATATGCTGAAAACGACCAATTCACCAATCAGCCAATGAGTTTTGCCCACGAAATCACAGCAAATACTCGGGCTGAATTTACCCAAATAGATTGGGATGGTGATGAAACATCTCCCTCCTCCCAATTGGCTGGAGTTAATTCCAATCTGGATGGAAATCCCCAATTTAGTGAGGCCCAACAATCACCTGGCCCCCAAACCCTCGGATGTAAGGTTGGATTAGCCGCACATTCTGGTTCACCAAGCACCAAATTGGGACAATCTACTCTTCCCAATGGGGATTCAAATGGTTCAGATTTTGGAACTTCACACCAGTTCCAATCTCACCCGTCCCATTTAAACCCCATAATCGGCACTTCTCAAGTCGGCACTTTATCTACATATGCTGAAATTGACCAATTCACCAATCAGCCAGTGAGTTTTGCCCACAAAATCACAGCAAATGCTCAGGCTGAATTTACCCAAATAGATTGGGATGGTGATGAAACATCTCCCTCCTCCCAATTGGCTGGAGTTAATTCCAATCTGGATGGGCCTCCCCAATTTAGCGAGGCCCAACAAACCGCCCCTCAATTTAATATGACACCAGCAACTGCTGTAACATTCCAGCAACAAGGGAACTCCGCAATCTTGTCCAAACCACCAGCTTACACTCAACCCACAATTGCAGCCCAAAGCAAACACAAACGTACCAAAGGAGCCACTGGGGCGTGGCAAAAACCTCTGGAACCAACGCTACCCAAAGCTGATTCCCGTGAAGTGGCGTTTATTGCTGATGTTAAGAAGAAATGGGCCAAAACTAGAGCGCAAAAAGCTCTACCTCGCTCAACCCTCTCCCACGCAATTCGCCTTTATTATGGGTATAACCCTGTTGAATTCTATACAGAGGATTACTTCTCATACTTTGCAGCGATTGCGGAGACATTCCCAATTAACACCACCATCCATGAATCAGTGGATGGCCACTACATCGATGTGGGCTTCACTGAAGCTGCCCTTGCTGACCATGCTGCCACCCTCCAGGTCATTATTCCACGCGGATCTCTTCGCATCTCCCGCACACGCTCTCACCTGGAGAAAATTTCATGGGTTACTTTTTCCAACCTACCAACGACTGTTGATCCTGAGTCTCTTAAACTGGCACTCCATCGTGGTTTAATGGAGTTTGGGTCTGTTCTTTCAGTGGACTTTAGCGTCCCTTCTTACTATGCTCCCACTCAAAGAGCTCACACTGCTAGGGCGTCATTCATCCCCTCCCCCACTGTATCCTGCACCATTGAGGTTATTCCTCGTGTGGCAGTATTTGGGGCATGCCCTGAGATCTTTTTTGTCGACCCTGATCAGGCGCGCCCCCGGTGTTCATGGTGTAACGCCCTTGGACACTTGTATAGTGGCTGCACAGGTCGAAAACAAGCCCTTTTAGCCACCACCCAGGGGCCTAAACCAGGCCAAAAACGATCCCACGTGGCTGCAGCAGCAATTCCACAACCCGCACAATGGGTTCCCGTTCAAGACCTGTCCCCTGAGGCCTTACACCTTGCAGTTGAAACAGCTAACCCCACTATTGGTATGGGATACCTTCGCGCTCATGCCCCCCTTCCAATGGGCACCCCCTCTAATCTCCCAGAGTCAACTCCCTCTCTCACCAAGCGCAAGGCATCTCCCACAGGGTGCCCCTCGTCAGCCACCCCCACTCAGGGCTCCGCGGCACCCCCACCAACCTCCACCAGCAATTTATCGCATCAACCCTCAGCTCCCAATGGAGCTATGCCCACCAGCATGGACTGGCAACCCGCGGCCTGCGGTAGAAGTGCCACCTCAAAGAGTCCTACCCCAACCCCACAGTCCATTTCGCGCGGATCCTTTGCAGTGTTGGAGGAAGTGAATATGGACTCAGACTCATCAAATGGGGACACCGCGGAGGTCACCATTGAGCACCCTCAGGTCCTTCCCCTGCAACGGAGCGGGGGCAGCATCCTAGGCTGGCTTACTGGGTCCTCCGCCCCCCACCCTCTCCTTCCCCTCAGAACCCTCGACGCTCCTCACGGATTGCAGCTAATAGTCAAGCTAAAGGACTCAAAACTAGCCGCCTCACAGCAGCAGGTTTAAGCGCTGGCAACCCCCCAGGACATGGAGGGGAACAGCTATGAGTCCCCATGGCAGCACCCTGGCCCTGCAATCCATCAACGCAAATGGGTTGCAGGACTTTAAGCGGAGAGCCCACCTCCTCCGAAACTTCAGGTCAGCACAAATTGACATCGCTGCTGTCCAGGAGCCCCATATCCTCCCCCACGAAAAATCTGCATGGAATGAACAGTTTGGAGGCAACTCCTTCTGGACAAACCATGCCGCCCTTATTGTTTTGAATCCCCAGGTTAAAACCCATTCTTTTTCACAATATCTAGGTGGCCGCCTCATACTGGCCAAACTCACCACTCCTGACTTCTCCTTCTTCGCTGCAAGCATCTAGTCCTCTTAGGAGATTTCAACACAACCATAAGTCGCGTCCGTGACTCTTACCCCCTGCAGCAAAGGAACGCCCTGGATCAAGTCGCCTCCAGGATTTCCTTCGCCTGAGTGGCTTTATAGATGCGCTTAAACCCTCCGCGTCTGGCCTAGGTTGCATGACTAGGATCTAGTATGATGGAGGAGCTTTCCAGTCAGCGTCACGCATAGATATGGCACTGATTGGCCCCCTTCTAATTGGCCGCGTCTCCTCTCCCATCTCTCGTGACAACCATCTGAGTGATCACAGGTCACTCACCGTTGTCCTCACCACCACACTTAGACCGTCGCGTAGGTTCTGGCCTAGGGTTGACCCAGCTCTTCTCAACAACCCCTTCACTAAGGAGAAGCTGTCTATGACCATCCGGGAGACTCTCACCTCCCCCCACCCCACCTGCTTGACCACAAGGCTAAATGGGCGGTGACCACGGAGGGCATCACCCGCGTTGCCCACAACTGTGCCAAAGCCCAGATGACTGCAGCTCGCGCCAGAGTCAAAAGGGCGGAAGCCAGAATCAGACATCTAGAGCGAAACTGCCAGCCTTCGCCCTCTCCCAGATGGTTGGAAGACTGGGAAGCGGCGCAGGAAGCACTCCGCTTGGAGCTCACACTGCAGGAAGAACGGGCAGCAAACTTTACAACATCTCGTTACTATGCTCAATGGGAACGCCCCACCCGCTTCTTCTTTCAGAAACAGAAAGCCCGGTCAACAGCGCAGGATATTACTGCACTGAAGATTGGCACTACAACCACTTCAGATAAGGAGGAAATCACGCAGGAACTACACCGCTTCTACTCCAGCCTCTTCCATGCCACCCAGGTGGACCCATCGGACATCCAAGACTTCCTGTGGCGGGCTCCAGAGCCGCCCATTGACCCACGGGCTGATGAGGCTCTACTGGCGCCTATTTCCATCCAGGAGGTGATGGAAACTCTTCTGAAATCCCCACGGCTTAAAGCCCCAGGCCCAGACGGAATACCCTTTGAGGTGTACCTTCTGGAACCTGCAGTGATAGCCAGAACCCTCCGCGACCTCTTCGCTTCACTCTTGGTGAATGGCGAGGTCCTCCCCGACTCCAGAGGCTCAATCACGACCCTCATTCACAAGAAGTCAGACCGTGAGAACCTGGCGAACTGGCGCCCCATAGCGTTGATCAACACAGACCTCAAGCTCTTCACGAAGCTTCTGGCCAACCGCATCACCAAATGGGTGTCACCTCGCCTCTCCCCATCCCAGCACGGTTTTATTCCGGGGAGGTCGTTATGGGAAAACTATAATGACCTTCACGTGACTTTGACTGCTAACTCTCGTAAGGTGAATGGCTTTGTGGCTCTCCTGGATATGGAGAAAGCATATTATCGGGTAGCCTGGAAGTATATTGATGCTTCCCTGGCCCTGCCATCTCCCACCCGCAGCTAGGCGCTGGATATCAGCGCTCTATGACCAGCTCCACACCAGAGTCCTGGCGCCAATGGGTTTTACAGTGGCAGTACCAGTTGGACAAGGTCTCCGGCAAGGGGACCCCCTGAGCCCTATCCTTTTTAACATCACCCTTGACCTCCTCTTGGCCTCCTTACAGGACAAGCTAACAGGGATTCTGGTCCCAGGTAAAGCCCCCACACGCACCATGGCATTTGCAGATGACACTGCCATTGCATTTGGCTGCCCTGGGGATGTTGCCCGCGCTGCTGTGACCATTGAGAGGTACACCAAGGCGTCCAACGCCATGGTCAACACCTCCAAGACAACAGTTGTACAGGTCGGCTCCCCCACCTTCCCCCACCATTTGGTATTGAACCTGAGCGTGGTACCTTCCTTCACCTGGGCGTTCTCACCAACCAACAAGAAGTTGCGCTAAAAGACAATAAGGACTTGCTCCTCGCAGCAGTTAACTCCAGGATTGCCATCTGGAACCGGCGGCACATCACCCCCCAGGGTCGAGCTCTGATGGCCAATGTGTTCCTCCTCTCCAAAGTCTGGTTCCTAGCGCACGTCTGCCCATTCACAGATGCCTTTTATACGCGGCTCAATGTACTCCGCTGTTGGATCTGGGGCTCAAACCATCCACCAATGGCCCTCTCAACCATTGCTCGACTTTGCAATGAAGGGGGCCTAGGGCTTCTGGACACGCAATCCCACGCCACCACAATCTTCCTGAAGTTCCTATGGCCAATTGTCTGCTGGGACGCGACCCCCATGCCCCAATGGGCGCCCGCCCTCCGCCAGTCAGTGTCAGCAGCTCTGGGTCTTCCTAGAGCATCTCTGACCTCATTAGGGGAGTGGCTCACAAACCACCCAGGCCATCGCCTAAAACCATCCTCATCCCCCTACTGGAACCAGGCTCTCCTTGCCCTGAAAAGAGTAGGCGCGCGGATCCACCATGCCTTCCCATACAGAAGGGAAGGCCCTGGCCTCAGCCCCGTCGCCATGCAATTGTGCATAATGGACAAGTTGTCACAACTCGCCTCAACCCCCAAGATCGTCCTCCCATCCGCCCAAGACTCCTTGAGCTCCTCCCTCCCTCCATGAGATTTGACCTTAAGGAATTGTGGAAGGACGTCTATCACCCCATCCTGTCAGCAAAGGTGTCCAACACCTTATGGAGGGTGCTCCACTATTCATACAGGACAGGGGACCGGACTGGCCCTACCTTCCAGCACCGAAGCTGCCCCCGCTGTGTGGAGCCTATTGACTCCCACCTCCATTGTTTTTTCACCTGTCCAGGTGTCGCCGCATTTTGGCCAAAGGCCCGCGCGCTCCTCCATGCTCAGCCCTGGTCCGGACACCCTGTGCAAGACCTCATGTTTGAGCAGACATTGCCTGGTTGCCACCGACCCCTCCGTGTCCTCGCCTATGCCACAGCCATCTGGACCATCCATAACTCTTTCCTTCGTGCTGCCTTTGACCAGCAGGTGTGGACCCTTCCACACATGATCACCCACTTTCAGGTACACTTTGAGATGGCCCTGAAGGTCTGCACTATGTCGCCAACCCTCCCCCGCTCAGTTGTCACTGCAGCACGGCTCTGGCGCGCAAACCCCCCCTCCCTTTCTCGATGCCTCCTCCCTCCCCTTCCTCGCCTCAGGCTCTTAGGAGCCCAGGCGTAATTCAATAAACATCGATGAATCCCCCCTTGGGTTAGGACAATCTAGTACTTAAAAAATTGATTGAATCATACCTGACAAATATCCAACCAGGTGGGTAGTGAATACTGCTATCCCTCCATGGTGGATGGGGAAGGGGGATTGGGGGGCTCGTCTTCAGCAGCATCCATCTCATTTTAAAGTAGGGTGCGTGTTAAGGCAGATAGTAGGGGTGTGGGGGCATCAGCGGTATGGGGTTCAATAGCTCTAATGACTGGAACTTCCAGATAGTTGTTAGCCATCATAATGCCAACAATGTATTTGGCCAAAGCATCTTCAGCTTTGGGTGGGCATCTGGGAATTTAATAAACGTGGCAATGTTGGTTTGGGTATTTTGCTTTCAGATTTCGTGCTACTGTTACCACATTCTGGATGGTTCAGTGACATTTTTGTGTAAAATTTCATGTTGATATTACTTTGTGCAGTAAGATCTATGGGGATAATGGTAGGTGGTATTCCTCCTGTGAGCGCAGCTACAGATTTGGTGGCAGCTTTGCAGAGCGGACAGCAATCTGGTGTGGTGGCTGCTTCTACTGCAAGCAGGTGGTCGTTGTAGTATGGTTTGACATTAGGTTGTGGGACATATTTCTGAGGCTGGAATTTTGCATCTCATTCTGCATTACAGAGCTGCTCAAACTTTCAGCAATAGTTCTTCAACAATGTTACCTGATTTGTCATTTTTCATCCAAATACTCCCATAGGTTTTGGTTGAATTGGATTGGGGAATCAGCGTATGGTTGAGGATTGGCTGGATTTCTGGATTTTGCCTGGGATCGAACTGAGGTCCAATCCTGCACTTGATTGAAAGAATCATGCGTGACCCCAGGGCAAGGTGGATGCTGATTGGTGGCTTCAGGTGCAGCTGCAGCATCAGTCATTGGAGGAGGGGAAGGTAGTATCATACCCCATGTTGGAATTGGCGTGGGGTGGGTGGCGTATTGGTGGGCATTGGGCAAACTTTTAGCATCAGTGGAAGTTTCTGAGTATGGGCATTTTCATTTCAAGTGGTCTAACTCAAAACAGGATGGGCAAATTTTCTGTCCGCCCTCAACGTGGGCCCAGAACAGATGGTCAGGGGCAGATGGGATGGTGGCTTGAGGGGGAATTGCCAACAAAATTTTTGTAAATTCAGGGCTGATCGTGGCATACACCTGAGGCCCAGCAAGGCGTGTGGCCCCATTTGGGACTACAAATTGTAATATGAGGTTGGCGCCATAGGCTGTTAAACCTTCCATCAGCTCCTGGTGGAGCACTTTGGGGGAGGTGGGTGGGCAAACCAGTGAACTGGACCACCAAGGTGGTGTCTGTTTGGGAGCTTAGTCTGAGTTGTTAAAAGGGGAATATTATTGAATATTAATGGCACCATTGCCACAGTGGCTGAATCAGCTTCACAGGGAAGCCAAGATCAAAGTACCCCTTATAGGGGTGGAAGTTGATAAAACAGGCTGGTGTCATCACCACCTGAGCCATTTTGCTAATGGCTTGGTCATTGTAGGGGAATAATTTCCCATATTTGATCCTAAGGCTGAAATGCATGTTGCTTTGGGGGAGTACCAGGGGGCAGTGGGGCACTGCTTGGGTTTGTGTGAGATGGGCATCGAGATCCTTGGGAGGAACAAATCATCCTAAGGGTTTGGAATGACTGGGAAAGCCAGTCTGAGTGCATTTTCCTATTGGATAGAAAATGGAGGGGAGTTTTGCCACTGCCCCATGCTGGACAGTTGGTGGGGGATCCAATGACATCAGAGTAAGACTTCAGTGTGCAATTAAGTGTTTGCTTTTAATTTACCAAATAAATTGCTTGGAAAGTTATGCTGAGCAGAGAGGGGGACTTCAAAAGCTTGTTATTTGAGTTTTTCCCATTTTGAATGGACCCTTCTTATAGAGCAGATATGTCAATGGTTTGGCAAGCTTTCTATGGTTGGATTATATCATGTTTCATAGTAGGGAAATTAAATGAAATCCTAAACACAAGTCTTATATAAAAGTGAGGCCACAGTTGTAGATTAACACCAAAATATAAAAATTTAATTTATATTGATGCTAAATTAAGAACTATAGATTATCAGACTATTGAAATATTAGTAATTTAAGCATCTGTTAGCTTCTAAATATAAGCATAGAGTATTATATAAACTTAAAGTGGAGATATATGGTTTTTGTATCCTAGCATTTGTTGTAGCTATAAATTCTGTATGGCTTACCATTGAGCTTGTTATAACTATATAGGTGGGTTTAAGTCGTTTTTAGTAATAGAAATTAATCTTTCACCTCATTATTAGATATTAAACTTTAGTTTTTTGGGACTAGATGGTATTGTAGGGGTGTAAATATTTGTAACTTTTATTGTCTATAGCATAGGTGACAATGGAATATTTTATGCTTTAAAATGCATATAAAATGGCTGAAGGGACCAGCACTTGAAGCAAAAAATTATATAAATACTAACTTTAATAATTGCAAATATAAAGGTTCTTGAGTTATATTCTAATGAGCTGGAAAACTGATTTTTATAAATAGGACTAATCATGATTATATCCTTGATTGTGGCATAAAACACAGCTAAATTTAAGGGTAGTCAAGATAGTGGTCACAAGGCCTTGAAACAGGAGTTCATTAAAATTGGATGCTAGCAGTCATAATAACACTTGTTTCACTTATTTCCACGACAATGGTATAATTAAAAGGGATACGCTAATGTCCATTTCTATAGTTGATATGGCAGAATTAAAGCAGCCTGTCATAGTTAAGCAAGTGGCGAGATCATATGTTTTGAAGGTAAAAAACGCGTTTCTATGGAAGGATAAACCAGATAAACCGTTTAAGAGAGTTAAAAATATAAACGGAGAGCTTATAAATAAGTTGCAGTATCAATTTTGATGCAAAATGAGATTTATTCAACTGTTCGTCCCTATATTGGTTATTATCGGATTTGAAATTGCCTCCAAGCCCAAGTATTTTTTAGCACACTTGACAGAGCCTCGAAGGATTCAATATGCCAGTCCATTTACTGGGATTGCTGAAGAAGACGTTGAAAAATTCCTTAACGGAAGCTTAATAAAGTCCAGACCAAATCGTCTTCTACTACGAGCACCGCCACTGCGCAACCCATTTTACCAACTTAAATGGTATGAAACTGCTATTTTTGTTGGAACCAAAATTACAAGTGATTGTTTTGTATGCCGTTGTGATAGTTATTGTAAACCTGGTGTTAAGTTTGTCAATTTCCATAAGCATGTCACAAGCCCTTTTAACCTTCCTAGGCCTTTCCTTAAAGAGATGACAAGTCTTTTAAATATATATACTTATGTTTTCCAAGACAAGATAATCATTAACCCAAGACAGTTCAGCACCCTGGTCTTCATCCCCCTAATGGTTAATTTTACCGCAGAACTAGTCTTGTACTATCCTGAACTTGGGTTTAGATCGCCCTGGCAAAATCGAGGTTATGTAAATATTACTTATCGAATCAATATAACTTTTCCCTTATCATTTGAAAAGGATGGAGACTTATTTGTTGTTGGGACCAAACTTGTAAAACAGTGCACTTCCAAACTTCATGAAGCAGCTAATTCTTTACAATGTTCCCAGAACTTATAAAGTAATTATACAAGGTGAACTTGTTTCATAACCATTTTTGTTGTTAGGCTATTTACATATTATTTATCGAGAAAAAGGTACCTAAAGATTATTTGCGCTATTGTATAGTACCATAACTTATAACTAGATTGAGCCAAGTTTATATTACACTTTCTTCCGATTAGTTATAAACATAAATTCTGCCTATTTGTTCCCCAGTAATTTTTAATTTTATTACATTTCTATATTGTATCTACGGATAAGTAGAGCAATTTTATAGAGGTTTTAGTTTAGTTTTCTTTGTAGGATAGCAATTAATGGCTAATTTATGTTATAAGCAATAAAAGAAGGTATAGATAAATGTTATGGCAAGCTAATCCTAATTATCTACTTAGTAGCACAATACTTGTTAAATAGATAGTATCCAATCTATATGAATTAGATTCTAGGAGTTCTAGGTTGTGCGCGGTAATCTCAGAAACGATCATTAATTATAATGAAATTTGTCAAACTCATTACATTTAAATTTATTGCGGGGAAGGCCGACCATGGGACGGACACTTCCGAATATGACTCAGACGAGACAAAACTTAGTACCAGGGGAGGCACCCCAGAGAAGCGATGCTATCTCTTGTTGCCATATCAAACTCATTACAGGTATTCAGAAAAAGGTTTTCCACTTTATTTAATATCAATAGTTTAGAATAAAAAATTATTTAACAAAACTTTATTGTGATAATAATATAATCAACTCTAAATTTAAACCCAAGTTTCAAGGGAGGCTTGAAACTTAAAATTAGCTCCAGATGGATTTTTATAAATTAAATTAACACGCACACAACCTCTGCCTATCCTAAAATGGGATGAAGGTGTTAATTTATTTACTTATATAACAAATTATAATCTTACAGCCATTTAACAATTTATTTGAGGTAAGATAACTAGGGGATGTCATACCAAGTGGTCAAAGAGTAAAATAAAATAAAACCCCTCAAACTAACTAACTTAAAGTGCCCAAATGTGAGAGTAAAACAAAGCAAACAAAAGCACGCCAACCAGGTGGGAAAGCAGTGAGATGTTAATAGACCAAGGAGGAAGGGGAAGAGGGACTGGCCAGTTTTTTGGTACCTAAACCTATATCACATTTATTTCTGAAAAAGGCAGACAGAAAAGGCGTGCAGGCATCCATGGAGTGAGAAGCAAGATGTTTAAAGGGAAGGTACATGTGCTAATTTGGGCTGTGCTGAGGGCATTAAAATAACAAGCAAGGTGGTAATCAGCATTCATGCAGTTATCATGCATGTATGCCATTTCTTTGGCATTTTCAAAGATAATATGTCTCTTTTGCCTGAACCCTAAATAGCATCCAGACTTGCACTACAGCATCATTGGAAACTTTGTGTGACTTCATAATTTCATATTTTGTAGCAAGGGAAAATTCAAGTGTAAATTTGACCTTTAGCAAACAAGTTGCCAACGAAGAGACTTATTGAAGGTTGACATCATGGATTAGAATATTCTCTGGGAGGAAGCTTTCACCATGGTGAGCTGATGGTCACTCAGGAATGGGTTGCCAATTATTTTTAGAATATACTGTTTGGGGTTGGGCTAAGCATCAAAGCAGAGTTCAAAAAATTATCCAGTCAATTATTTTGTGTGAGGATAGGATAATTTCACCTGATTTGTTAATCTCATCTAATAATTCACATGAATTATGTTATTTTAGTGGTTGAAGCAGTGGGAAGTTGGGTTTGCATGCAAATGAGATGTCACCTGGGTGGGAACAGAAGTCCAAGCATAATCCTGTTTGGCTGGCACAGTTTTGGGTTGGGGAGGGTGGGTGGAGATTTGAATGGGGAATTAGTTTTGCACTGGCCCAGTGATAGAATGGGTTGTAGTGGAGGTTTCAGAAAAACATCTTATTAAGAAGCAGCTGAAATGGCTCAGAGGTGCAGGTAAATCCAGGTTAAGCAGTATGACAATATTTTTATATGGTTTAAGGCAATCTTTTTGTTTGTCTCAATTTGATGATGATAGCAAATGGGCATTTTAATGTGAAGCCAGATTTTGCTTTGGAGGGATTTTTCATTAATCCTGATTTGCACTCCCACCATTTTTGCTCCAAGCCAGGCTATCATAACTATAAAAATTTAAATAAAATGGCAGTGGAGGCTGCGGATGCTCCTGCCAACACCATACTTTGCCAGCATCTTCATGGGACAATGGAACCCCTCGTTGAGGGATTCATATCCTAAATTTCCTCTATGAATTTGATTAAGGTGCAAAATATAAAATTGAGGAGCTCAATTTTGGTGTGAGCCAAGATTGCATTGATGCGGCAAAAACTTCTCTTTTTGACCCCAATTACCCTCAAACCCACCAGCGCATTAAGTCATTTATTTGTGTGCCAGCTCTCATCACTTTTTCTGAGCATCAACTTTCTCAATATGTTGAGGTGATGGATACCACAGGAATCATTGATGAAGAAAACCTGCAACTCTACCTCCTTATGCCACATGCCGCTGATGACTTACCTTATGTTGTCCACCATGTTCTTCCAGCTAAAGCAGGCGCTAGACAAAAGTTTCCTCGAAGCTTCCTCACCATCTTATATGGCTTCCTAGGCTTATAGCTTAGGGGCTTCATTAGGAATTTTCTATCATGGTAATCCCTTTGTTTGGCTTTTTTGCTAATAAAGATGCATCAAGGCCCCCATTTTGGGTTGGGCATCATTGGTGCTAAAAAGATATAGTTAAAGAAAAACTGGTGGGGTAAACGTGTATATCATTGTTGACCCAAGCCCAAAATCAATGATCTGGTGCCATGGAAAAGTGAGCATATGGGGAATTTTCTTGGAAATATGGGGATGGTGGGGTTGAGGTTAGTGGTGGTATAAGGGGCAACAAGCTGCTCTGCACTAGTAGGTATGGTGAATTGAAGCATGGGGTTGTTGCCATATGCTGAAAGACCTGACATCAATGCCTCATAGAAAACTGGGCCACGAGATGTGAAAGTAATTAAATAAATAAAGTATCATTGTGGTATCATTAGGAAGGTGTGTAGAAGTTGCAAGGACTGGAGTATTTTAAGAATTAAAGGGGTTGCTTCATCTGCAGCTGCATCCTCCTCAGAGGAGAGCCCAATATCAAAGTAGCCTTTAGAAGGGCGAGAGTCAATAAAACCAATGGTGCAAAGTTACCAGAGGCAATCTAAATGATTGTCTTGTCAGCAAATGTGAATAAGCGTCCATAGCAACATGAGGCAGAAGCAAATGCTGGAGCATGGGAGGGCATCAGGGTTGAACAAGTAGGTTGGACCCATGTAAGGTACAAAGCAAGGTCATATAAGGAACAAATCAACTTAAATAATTGGGTAGACAGTCCAAACCAGGCTGAAAGCATTTGTCCACAAACAAAACGCTCAAAATTTTTTTGCTGCTGCCCCACATGGGATCAGCAGGTTGTTAGGGCTGAGGACATGAGTGGATTTGTAAGTCCCAGGGAATGTCCTCTGGGCATCAATCAGGCCATTTTCCCATTCCTGAGCAAGAAGGCACTGAATAGGATGGCCGTACCCCTTGTTATTCAGGGAGATCTCACTCACATGGTAGATGAGCGCTGGGTAACAGCCCTCCCACTTCAGATCCTGCTTCCAGTACCCACACTCTCCTCACCAGAACTGCTATGAGGAATCAGTGAAATCTGTGCTGAGATTGCTGAAATGAAATCAATCATAACTAATTTGAGGGGCAATCAGCCCAATGCTCAGGTTTCAAATGGTCAAAAAGGTATGAAGACTGATCTATTGGCTGGAATGCCCAACAGTTGCAATTTGGTTAACATGATGATCAGAAAAATCTCCCCCTCCCAAATTCATTGGAGATCACCCCTGATGGACAGGTAACAGCATTAGACACCATCGACAAGGTTTCAAAGCTTCCTACTGGCAAATTGGGCGTTGCGCCTGATGCAATGCCACTGACTGAATGAATGGCCCAGCGACTGAGCATGGGCGGGTTGGGCGTCCTTAACCCATTCCCAACCAAATGGGCCCACCCCTATGTGAGGTGGCCTTGGGGGATCCCTGCCACTCGTTGGGCCAAATGCCATCATGCCAACCATTGGAAACATAGCCAAGCCTTGGTTTGGATGTTCAAGGTCGAACTGACAGTGACTCAGCCCGCCATCAAATTTTTGATGTCAGTTCCCAGGAAACTAACCTGCCCATTCCTGAATTTTTGCTGGTTAGGTCGAACTTGCAGGGCCCAATCCTGGCTTGTTTCCCCTCCAAATTGACTCTATTTAATCAGTCGCATCACACTGAGAAAATTGTTGGTTGATTTTTCTTCCTTAAATTTTCCATTAAAAAACCCTCCCCAAAATTTAGTTCTTATATATCAAGAATTAGGCTGCCTTTTCCGTCGACACTGTCATACCCCTCTGGGTCAACGGCCATGTTTGTCTGATATTTTATTTTGTGCCTGTATGAAATTCTGGCTCACCAACAGATATTTGTGGAATTCCTTTCTAGTTCCATATTTGTCATATCAGCAGCAGTGCCTTGGGCATTCTGGGTTACCGTTCAGATGCTCTCGCATCTGGGCTGGCAGGCCAGTCTAATTCTTACTTGCTGTTTGCCTGACATAAGTGACCAACCATTATTCTTAGCCAATTCTTCCTTTCTCGCATATATTGGTGCAGAAATGGTCCATTTCTTTCCAACTGAACCAGGTTTTGAAGAAGATTATCTCTGTCCACATTAGACTGGTCCCAATCAAGATTTCAAACCCATACCTTATAGTTGCCGCGGCTATTCTGACCATGTCAGCAGAATATGACATCCCAACTTGCAATGAGTTTACTCCCCACCAAAGCCTAGTGGTTTCCTCTGACCCCACTACCATCTCTTCGGTATCACTGGATAAATCCATAACTACCAATAAAGAGAACTCCGCTTACTTCTTAGTACCCATTAAGATTAGTGTTGGGCCCCATCACGTCTCCTTTGAGGCCCTGGTGGACACTGGAGCTGCGGGAAATTTCATGAGTGTAGAACTGGCCCAGCAATTGGAACTTGCCATGGATGCGGGTCTTTTGGTTATGGTTGCGTCGTCAGCCTCCCAAACCTCATACTTGGTACATTGACCAGTCACATTTTAATACATCAGTTCAGCTTCTGTGACCGCTTTTATGCTATGCCAAACTTGGTGTTTCCAGTAATTTTAGGAATGGGATGGTGGCACTGGCAACATGTCAAAATCCACCAGGAGTCTAACATTATGTCAATCACTAATGATCAACTGGAGGGTGAATTCCCCCTAGTTGAAACTCCTAGAAAATATCAAGGTGGCAGTTCTATCATGTCCCTCATTTCCCCTACAGGCATACCATCCGATTTACCAGAAATTTTAATGCGCTATAGAAGCATTTTTGATTCTGAATAGGTGGATTGTTTGCAACTCTCTCTGCTCAGCGTAACTTTCTGAGCAGTTTATTTAGTAAATTAAAAGAAAACACTTAATTGCACACTGAAGTCTTGCTCTGATGTTGTCTGATCCCCCACTGACTGTCCCAGTGTAGGGCAGCGGCGAAACTCCCCCTCTCCATTTTCCATCTGACAGGAAAACGCGCTCAGACTGGTTCGCCCAGTCATTCCAAACCCTTGGGACAATTTGTTCCTCCCAAGGATCTCGATGCCCATCTCACCCAAACCCAAGCGGTGCCCCACTGCCCCCTGGTGCTCCCCCAGAGCAACATGCATTTCGGCCTTAGGGTTGAATATGGGAAATTCTTCCCCTACAATGACCAAGCCATTAACAAAATGTCTCAGGCAGTGATGACACCAGCCTGTTTTATTGACTTCCGCACCTATAAGAGGTACTTTGATATTAGTTTCCCCTGTGAAGCCAATGCAGCCACTGTGGCAACGGTGCCACTATTATTCAATAATATACCCCTCCCAACAACTTGGACTTGGCTCCCAATGGACACCACCTTGGTGGTCCAGTTCAGTGGTTTGCCCACCCACCTCCCCCCAAAGTGCTCCACCAGGAGCTGATGGAAGGTTTAACAGCCTATGGCGCCAACCCCATCTTACAATTTGTAGTCCCAAATGGGGCCGCACGCCTCGCTGGGCCTCAGGCATATGCCATGATCAGCCCTGAATTTACAAAAATTTCTTTGGCGATTCCACCTCGCGCCACTATCCCATCTGCCCCCGACCATCTGTTCTGGGCCCGCGTTGAGGGTGGATGGACAATTTGTCCATCCTGTTTTGAGTTAGACCAATCAAAAGAAAATGCCCGTACTCAGAAACTTCCACTGATGCTAAAAGTTTGCCCAATGCCCACCAATACGCCACCCACCCCACGCCAATTCCAACATGGGGTATGATCCTACCTTCCCCTCCTCCAATGCCTGATGCTGCAGCTGCACCTGAAGCCACCAATCAGCATCCACCTTGCCCCAAAGCCACGCATGATTCTTTCAATCAAGCGCAGGATTGGACCCCGGTTTGATCCCAGGAAAATTCCAGAAAACCAGCCAATCCTCAACCATACGCCGATTCCCCAATCCAATTCAACCAAAAACCATGGGAGTATTTGAATGAAATTGACAAATCAGGTAACGTCAAAAAGAACCGTCGCTGCAAGTCAAGCAGCTCTGTAATGCAGAATGGGATGAAAAATTCCCGCCTCAGAAATATTTCCCAAAACCTAATGTCAAATCATTCTACAACAACCACCAGCTTGCAGTAGAAGCAGCCACCACACCAGATTGCCATCCAATCCATAAAGCTGCCGCCAAACCTGTGGCTGCACTTGCAGGAGGAATACCACCTCCCGTTATCCCCATAAACCTTACTGCACAAAGTAAGATCAACATGATATTTTTACACAAAAATGTCACTGAAGCCATCCAGAATGTGGTAACATTAGCACGGAATCTGAAAGCAAAAATAACCTGAATCAACATTGCCACGTTCGTTAAATTCCCAGACGCCCACCTCAAAGCTGAAGACACTTTGGCCAATTACATCATTGGCATTATGATGTCAAAAAACTATTTAGAAGTTCCAGTCATCAGGGATATTTAACCCCATACCTCCGATGCCCACACACCCCTACTATCTGCCTTAACACGCACCCTACTCTGGAATGAGATGGATGCGGCTGAAGATGAGCCCCCCAAGCCCCCTTCCCCGTCCACCATGGAGGGATAGCAGTATTCACCACCCATCTGGTTGGATATTTGTCAGGTATGATTCAATTGATCCTCCATTTTGAGCTTTTTGTTTAGATCACTAATTTTTTATTATAATTTTAGTTTTAGCTTAGTAATGTCCATCCTCTGGTCAGCTTACCTCAGTTAAATATAAAAGTGGATCGTTTGCCTCCCCACACTAGACTTTACTGTGGTTTTTGCACAACAGTGGAGTTGGCGAATATCAACTTCCCGTTGTATCCCCATACAGCTGAGGAGGAGGCTGCGCTCAACACCTGGTTGGATGATATGTTGAAAAAATGGTTGTTGTACAAGGAGACCTCACCGGTTGCATCTCCCATCGTCTTTGCTAAATAAGCCAATAGTTCTCTCTGCCCCTGTGTGGACTATGGACACAAAAATAAAATCACAGTTTCTGATCCCTACCCCCTGCCTTTAGAACAGATGATAAGACAAGCAATTGCCAAATCTCAGGTGTTTTCTAAGCTGGATCTTCAATGCATTCAGCCAGATTCAGGTAATGAAAGGGCAAGAATGGTTAACAGCAATCTGGACAAAGTGGGGCATTTTCCAATTCCGCGTAATGCCCTTTGGGCTGAAGAATGCTCCCGCTACATTTCAATGTATAATCAACAATGTACTGAATGACCTCCAGTTTACCTGCGCAGTAGCATATATTGATGACATTCTGGTTCACTCCCCGACTCCCAAGCAGCATGCTACCAACTTGAAAGCAGTTGTGGCCGCCTTGAATAAGTCAGGTTTGTTTGTCAAATCTTCCAAGTGTGAATTCTATAAGGATGAGGTTACCTTTCTCAGGAACCTCATCCTTAAAGATGGTTACACAATCCCTCCCAATAAATTGGATGCTATTTGGGAATGGCCAACCCTGACTACCCAGAAACAACTATGGAATTTCTTAGGAAATATCATTTTTTTAAAAAAGTTCTCCTCAGCATTTTCCCAGCTTGCTGCCCCGCTCCACCCTCTTACAGGGAAAAATGTTCCGTTTCACTGGACACCCAAATGCCATCAGGCGTTCAAATTGATTAAAAAGGTGTTCATTTCCCCTCCCATTTTGAAACACACTTATCTCATCAAGCCATATATTGTTGCATGCGACGCTTCATTGGTAGCGTGGGGGCAGTGTTGCTCCAGGAGCATGATGGCTTGGAACACCCAGTCACTTATTTTTCCTGAAAGTTCACCTCAAGGGAACAGTCTTGGGCTATTTACAACAAGGAGTTGGCAGCCATTGAATGGGCCCTAACTCATTGGAGGTACCTGTTACAGGGTACCCAACATGAACTAATGGTCCGCATGGATCACCAGGCCCCTTTGTACTTTCGTAAACCCCAAAAATTGTCACATTGGCAAGCCTGAACCTATCAGGACCTGTGCAGTTTTAATTTCAAATATGAATTCATAAAAGGTGCGCTCAATGTACTCCCCAATTATCTCAGCTGCAGCTCTTCCAACTGTTCCACGGATCTGGAGGAAGTGGATCTTGTCACTGTGATCCCCACCACCCAAATCCTGTTGATTGTCCCCCCTGTTGTTTCTTCCGTCGCTCTGGCCCCTGACACTCCATTAGTTGCTCAGGTCTTAGCCAGTCAAATGGCCTACCCTGAGGGCGTGGAGTTGCTCGAGCAGTTATCTCACCAGAAGCATAAAAACTCCTTATACTCACTGAAGGAGGGTCTTATATATTTCCAATCTCACATTTGGGTTCCCCCCTCCTTCCAAACTGAGGTATTCCGCACACATCACGATCCCCCCACAGTCAGTCATCCTTGTACTAAGAAATACATCTATTTGATCAAATGGACCTACAATTGGGCATGTTTGACAAAAGAAGTTCCAGCCTGGATTGCTGACTGCGTTACTTGCACTCAGGCTAAGTCAGACCGCTACAGTAGAAATGGTCTCTTACACCCCTTACAGCAGGCAGAGGGTCCATGGACGTTGGTGTCTGTGGATTTTATCGTCAAACTCCCCTGCTCTAACAGGTTCACAGCGGTGATGGTGGTGGTGGATCATTTCACAAATGTTCCCTCTTTATTCCTTGCCATTCCACGATTACATTGGAAGAGACTGCCCGCCTTTTTGTGCATCACGTGTTCTCAATGTTTGGTCTCCCCAGGAGATTATTAGCGACTGTGGTTCACAGTTCATGGCGCGATTTTGGAGTGAACTCTTATCTATCCTAAAAATATCCCCCTACCATTCTACAGCTTACCATCCCCAGTCCAATGGATGGACCAAATGAGTCAACCAAGTTCTCAAACAGTACCTGCGTTGTTATACTGCAGCTGCACAAGACACTTGAGCCAATGACCTTCCCCTTGCTCAATTCGCCTATAACAATGGAACACATGCATCTTCAGGATTTTTGCCCTATGAAGCAACGTTGGGTTACAATCCTTCATTTTCAGTCAGACCTTACTTGTGGCCTGAGGTCCAAGCTGCCGCGGATCATGCTGAACATATTAGGTCAACTCAATCCTTGGTGCGGGAACACCTCACCAAAGCTATTGAGACTACAAGATGTTCATGGATTGTAAGCAGCTCCCAGGTCACGATATTACAGTGGGTTCCTATGTTATTCTTGATACCTACTATTTACATATAAAGCGCCTTCTCATAAATTTGTGAGTAAGCGTTCTGGCCCCCATCTGGTGGAAGAGGTCTTAGGTAATGGTGCGTTCTGGTTGAAGCCTCTGGCCCACTGGAAACAGCATCCCATCTTCCACGTTTCCCAGCTGTCACCCTTCAATGGAATGGTCCCCACAGAACCTGAAACAATCATCATTAAAGATGTAGAGACTGAGGTGGAGAACATCTTGGCATCCTGTAAGTCCCGCTGGTCCATCCAATACCTCGTGGCTTGGAAAGGTTACCCACCTTATGAGAACAGTTGGGTCAAGGCATGCAATTGTGCAAACTGTATGGAATTAGTTGAAGCGTTTCATGAAACCCACCTCACCGCTCCCCGTCCTCCCCAAAAACCTGTGACAGTAATGGCGATCAAGTTACCCAAGGCGCACAAGAATGTGGTTCTTGTACAGTATCCTGGTGGTGGGGCCCTTCTCTTGGAAAAAGGAAAGGGTAATGTAAGTCCCAGGGAATGTCCTCTGGGCATCAATCAGGCCATTTTCCCATTCCTGAGCAAGAAGGCACTGAATAGGATGGCGGTACCCCTTGTTACTCAGGGCAATCTCGCTCATGTGGTAGATGAGCGCTGGGTAACAGCCCTCCCACTTCAGATCCCGCTTCCAGTACCCACACTCTCCTCAACAGAACTGCTATGAGGAATCAGTGAAATCTGCGCCAAGGTCGCCAAAATGAAATTGATTGTAACTAATTTGCATGGCAATCAGCCTGATGCTCAGATTTCAAATGATTAAAAAGGTTCGAAGACTGATCTATCAGCCAGAATGCCTGATGGTTGCAATTTGGTTAACATTACAATGAAAAAATCTCCCCACTCCCAAATTTGTTGGGGATCACCTCCAATGGGCAGATAATAGCATCGGACAACATTGACAAGGTTTCAAAGCTTCCTGCAGGCAAATTGGGCGTTGCACCTGATGCAATGCCACTGACCAAACAAATGGCCCAGCGACTGAGCTCAGGCAGGTTGGGCATCCCAAACCTGTTCCCAACCAAATGGGCCCACCCCTATGTGGGGTGGCCTTGGGGGATTCCCGCTGCTCGTCAGGCCAAAAGCCATCAAGCCAACCATCAGAAACGTAGCCAAGCCTTGGTTTGGACATTTGAGGTCTAACCGACAGCAACTCAGCCCACCGCCAAATTTTTTGATGTCAGATCCCAGGGAACTAACCCGCCCACTCCTGAATAATTTGCCAGTTATGTCAAACTTGCGGGACCCAATACCAGCTTGTTTCTCCTCCAAATCAACTATTATTTAATCAGTTGCATCACACTGAGAAAATTGTTGGTTGTTTTTTCTTCCTTAAATTTTCCAAAAAAACCCTCCCCAAAATTTATTTTTTAAATGTCAATAGTTAAGCCACCTTTTCCACTGACACTCTAATACCCCTTGGGGTTAAAGGCCATGTTTGTCAGGTATTTTATTTTGTGCTTGTATGAAATTCTGGCTCACCAGCAGATATTGGTGGAATTCCTTTCTAGTTCCATATTTGTTGTATCAGCAGCAGTGCCTTGGCATTCTGTTTTACAGTTCAGGTGCTCTGGCATTTGGGCTGGCAGGCCAGTCTAATTATTACTTGCTGTTCGCCTGACAGGATTGGTGTCTTGGCAAATCAGAGTGGGTAAACTACTCTTTATAAATAAAAGCTACTCAAAAAGTTGGACTGAGCATAAATAAAAAGTTCCAACTATTTATCAATATTGTATATTCTCTATACATTAATATATAAATATGAGCTTGTTTTTTTAGCTATTTATATCTTTAACTATTTCTTTTATTAAACGTTTGTATGTATAATGAGTCAACTAGTTAACAACCATTTTTAAATAGAATAGATTAGCTATATCATATGATTAATCCCTAGGGGAGATCTACATTTGTCTGCAGTTATCTCATATCTACTAAGCTGATTTTATTTTACTCCTAAAAGCTCATAGGAGTGTTGTTGTGTAAATTAGGGTTCCTTAAATAAGCATGACTAGGAGTGCAAGAAACATTTAAAGTGTCCTGCAATTGTCATGTTTACATGACCTTATAGAGGGCACCAACAGCAGGGAAAAGCCTGGGCGGCAGGAGGTCCAGAAGATTAAACTTCAGGCCCTTCATATCTCAATCACACCTTGGATCAACGCTATTTACAGGCTAGGTACGCCCAGGTTGGTACAAGTGAGGTGCTAAAGCCCAGCCCCCAGTTTCAGCTCTAGGGCTAAAACGAACAAGTCTTGAACTAATGATGATGAGTCAATTTGGTTAATCAGGGAATGGGGGTTTGAAACCCATTTCATTTACAAAATTGCGAGCTTGGGTAAGTTTCAACTTCAATCAATTTACTTAAGTAAAGTCAATTTTAAGATATGTGACCCTTTCAGATGTAAGCGCGCGCCTATTGGTGCACCAAAGCTTGGTACCACTTCTGCAGATCCAAAATTTCCCCAAGTTGGCTTTAGTATCTTTGCTCAAGACCAACATTTCTTGTTAGTTGTCATCTCCAATAAGCCCTATAGACATTTTATGTTCTTTATTTTTACTTGGGCAAACCTGTGTACGGACCTCTTTGAGGAGGTCTTGTGACACATTAGCCATCTTATTTTTAATTAAAATAATGACAGCCTCAGGTACACCGCTAGGCCTATCAGGTTCACTCCAAATCAGGTCACCCGCACACTCATTTTCTGTACCAAACTTGGTCATAAACTGCCCTTTAGTATCCATCTAAGTTTGCTGTTTGCAAGATTTATTTTATAGTTAAAGTGCTCAACACCTTCCATTATGATTTCTTAGCTCCAGCTCCCTCTACTGAGCTATCTTTATGTTCACTTTGATGACAAGTTACCTTGCTTTGGTCCAGTGTTTCATGCACCACCAAGCTGGGAACTAGAGAGTTATAGACACTCTCCTGAAAGTAATTATGTATTTGACAGGAATAAATATTACTTGACTCATAATGCAATTTTGCTAATATGCCTTATGTATGAATCTTCTTATTTAAGTGAGGCAAGATTACCAGGGGACAGACATTACCCAAGCTTGAAGAGCTAAAAAATGAATGAACAGACCTACACAAACATAAGGATTAACCGCCCAAAAGTAGCAGGTGAAACACAACTAAAAGAGAATACAACCAACCAGGTGGGACAGTGACAAGCCGCTCATTCCCACCATGGTGGAAATGGATGGGGGATCGGGTGGCTTATCATCAGAATCAGATTCCATATCAAAGGCAAGTGTGCGGACCAAGGTGGAGAGCAATGGGGTGGGGTGATCAGCGACATGGGGAGCGAGTTGGCTGATGGCCAGCTGGTTGTCAAACTTACCTACATCAAAAATTGCACCTAGGTATTTGGAAAAGCAGTCTTCCACATGAAGATGGATGGAAAGAAGCTGGTATAATAAGGCTGCAGTGGCGTGGGAGGTTTTTGTCTTGGCCTGCAAAGCGATAGCAACTTTCTTGATGGTGGCATCTGCTTATTTGTGGAGTTTAGGATGTTATTTCTGTCCTTTAAGGCTAAGGTTGAAGCAATAATGGGACGAGGGAAACCCTTGGCAAGTATCACTACTGATAAGTCAGTTACCTCACGGATGTTGGTGTTATCTGGGATTTCAACTGCAGCAATAGTGAGCTGATGGTCAGAGCAGAACACAGCGGCGTTTGGTCAGGGGGCGTAAAAACGTCAAGGTAGTTGAATGGGGTGTTGTACCTGTATAAATTCTTCAATTTGAGTATTTGAGTCTTCAATTACATTGCCTATTTCATCAGTTTCGTCCAATGAAGTCCATGGATTCAAGTTGTATTAGAAATCAGGGTTGGTGAATTTATTGGTTGTGGCTGTCAATTGAGGAATAATGTAAGATTGAACTATTATCCAGGCTTTCTCTTGATTGGTTGAAGTGCATGTGTCACTGGATTGAGGAGGAGCCTGATTGGCATCTGCAGCGCTGCAACAGCTGCAGGTTTTGGGGGAGGGGGAAGGATTGTATCCCATGCCAGAAAGGCAGTGTAGTGTGTGGCGTATTGGGGGCCAGAAAAAGGCAACGCAGGTTTGGTGGATGAAGCAAGATAGGGGCATTTACGCTTCAAGTGATCTAACTCAAAGAAGGATGGACAGATACTCTGCCCACCATCAACATAAGCCCAAATGGGTGGTCAGGGGCAGAGGGAATGATGGCGCATGGGGGAATTGACAAAGCAATTTTATTGTAATTAGGGCTAATCATGGCAGATGCCCAAGGCTTATCGAGATGAGCAGCCCCATTGGGGACCACAAACTGAAGGAAGGGGTTGGAGACATATGCTGCCAAGCCTTCCATCAGCTCCTGATGGAGCACCGCAGGGGAGGTGAGTGGGCAACCCATAAACTGAACTACCATAGTGGTGTTGGTGGGGAGCTGGGTGCATGTTGTGGGGATAGGTTTACCCTGAAAAACCAGGGGAACAATGCCGCAGTGGTGGCATCAGCTTCACATGTGAAGCCTAGATAAAAATACCCCTTATAGGGGTGAAAATCTGAAACCTGGCTAGCAGCTTCACCACCTGGTCCAAGTCAATAATGGCTTTTTCTACTTTATGGGAACAATTTTCCATATTCAACCTGAAGGCCAAAACGCAGCTATGATTGGGGGGAAATATTGGGATGTGAGGCACTTCCTGGGAGTTTGCCAGGTGGATGGCGAGATCCTTGGGCGTAATAAACTGACCCAATGTATTATTGGGACTTGAAGAGCCAGTATAAACGCGTTTTCCTGCCAGATTAAAACACCGGGTAGGGTTTCGCCACTGCCCCACATGGGAGCAGCTGGTGGAGAATCCAAGGTCAATTGGGAGAGAATGGGTTAGGTTGGCGTAGCTAGTTGGGCTCTTTTTTTATTTTCTTCTAATAAAATTGCAAGAAAGTTACTCTGAGCATAAAAAATTTATGTCTGAATCTTATTGGAGTTAAAATAAATCTTTATTATTAAATGAACAAGGATAGATGAAGCCCTCAATCAATTAGTGATCTGGCTAGAGCTATTTATAGTAGCTTTATCCTAAAAATAATATAAGAAGAACAATTAACATATGTGGTATTTTGAGGATTGTTGTTTGATTTACTGGAATAGTCAAAGCTTAAGATTTGTCTATTATATTGCATTAATTTATATCAATCTATTAAAGCTCCAAGCTAAATAATAGGTTTAAACTATTAGATATACTCAATAAATTACTAATGGCATATTATAATTAATACATGAAAGTAGAGGTTGTGCATTTTTGAAAATAATAATTTGTATTATTAACATAAGACGTTGGCTATGAGATATGTAAAAATACCTTTATTATTTACAATGCAAAGGCTAAGGCTAAGGCTAAGTTAGTGAAGCATGTTAAATTCACCTTTACAATTTATGAAATAAAAGTGAATCATTTGTTGAATCATAGTCTATATACCTATTATTATTCATGAAATTAGAGGCGATGTAATGCTAATAATCTAATTCCTTCAATCCAATGAAGATTTTGTTGAGCCTTATAACAATGTTAAATCAAACTAGATACTAGTTTTGTTTTGAGAATTAATTTTTTACTCAGTACTAATTATATAATTATGGACTAAATTACAGCACTGGAGTGCTTGTGTATCATGGTCAAGTAGAAGTGAACATTGTAATTGATAACGCATAGAAAATGTGTGTATGGCATTTATTATCTACTTAATTCTTGACAATGCCATCATATTAAGCACAGAAATGGAGTATCAGAGCTGAGTATCAGCAGGATGTCTACTGTGCAGAAATATAATCTTGAAGTCCCACCAATAAGCCAATGTAGGTGGAATTTCAAGGGGGATAAAAATGGGTGAATGTGCAGAAAGGCATCAGAAGTAGCCCTAAAAGCTGCCATTGATATTGGAAAGAACATGCAATTGAGTTATAGCACATTATTGTTTACTTCCATAAATAAAACACTAGTCAACAGATCTTGATTAATAATATTGTGGTCTGAGTTGGTACTATTTTAAAAATAAGAATCATAGAACACTTATATAGTTCCACAGAGACAAGGATATTATAAAAATAAGTGAAGACACTAAAGTCAAGTTATTGAGAGTACCATCTGTTGTGATTATTGTCTTCATATGGTAAGCAAAGTAATTCTATCTCAAGGACTAGATAAAAGAACCAGGCTCAAGTAGTAGATGAGATTTTTGACAAGGGTAAAATGGTTTAAAGGGTAAAACATTAGGATTAAGATGAATAAGACCAGTTTTTTTATGACATTGTGATAATGTGATGAAACTTTATTTTCAAGGTTTTGAAACTAAATCATATATCTTAAAAGAAGCATGACCTACAATCAAGCCATTTATAGTTTCATTCATGTGTTTGGATATATTTTAAATATCCCTAAACCCAACAGATGATCACTATAATATGATAATCATTATTTCTGCCTATGAAGTTATTAAGTTTGTTTAAATATATATTTTTTCATGTATTTCACCAAAGATAAGTACCTAGTTACAGCAGATACACAATGGAATGTTTCCACTTATATGGCAATGATAGATTTTGAATGATTAAACACTTACCTACTGGTAAAAAGATTAAGAGCATGATATAATTCTTATTTTTGAACATTGTTAAAAACCTTTTGTAACATTTAAATTACTATCACATATAATTGTATTTACTTGAGGTAAGCCAACCAGGGGACGGACATTACTGAAACTAAAACTAAACTAAAAACTAATGTAAGACTTAGTTCAAACAAAACGCCTTAATGAGAGGATTGAGTGAAACGCTTAAAAAAGAAATCAACCAGGTGGGCAGCGGAAACTGCTTATCCCTCCATGGCGGAATGGGAGGGGGTCAGGGGCTCATCTTCAGCAGCTCTTCAGCAGCAGCTTCTTCCTCCCATAGTAGAATGTGTGTCACGGCAGACAAGAAAAGGCGTTGGGGCATCTGCGGCATGGGGTTTGATATTTCTAATAAAAGGGATTTCATAGAAATTTCCAGCTAGGTAAATGGTACTGAAATATTCATTTAAAGCATTTTCAGCTTTGATGTGGGCGTCTGGGAGTTTAACAAACTTGGCAAAATTGGTTCAGGTTATTTTTGCTTTTGGATTCCATGCTATAGTTGCCACATTCTGGATAACAATGTTAACATTTTTGTGTAGCTGGTTCACTGTAAATTTTACTTTTTGAGGTGAGGGTTGTGGGTATAACAGGAGGTGGAATTCCTCAGGTGAGCATCACTACTGATTTAGTGACAGCTTTACGCAGGGGACAACAATCTGGTGTTTCAGCTGCTTTGACTGCAATCTAATGATCACTGTTAAACGATTCATCGTTTGGATGTGGGGTATATAGTTAAGGGGGTATCTGGCATCCCATTCTGCATTAATGAACTGCTCAATTTGAAGAGATTGTTTTCAATAGACTTATCTAATTCACCAATTTCAGCTTATTCCCATGGGTTTTGGTTGAATTGGATTGGGGAATCAGCGTATGGTTGAGGTTTGGTTGATTCATCTGAGGAAGCATGAGATTGATCTGGGATCCAATCTGATGATTGATTGGAGGAATCATTTGTGGCATTGGGGCGAGGAGGAGGCTTATTGATGGCTGCAGGTGCAGCTGCAGCTTCCAGTTTTGGGGGAGGGGGAGGTAGGATTGTGCCCCATACTGGAACTTGTACAGAGTGGGCAGCAGATTGGAGGTCGGCAGATGAGTCATCTGATCCATCAGAAGTGGTTAAGGAGGGGCACTTGCATTTTGAGTGGTCCAACTCAAAACATGATGGACAGATTGTCTGCCCGGCCTCAACATGTGCCCAAAACAGATGGTTGGGTGATGAGGTAATAGCAGTGCATGGCAGAAATGACACAGAAATTTTATTAAATTCAGGGCTGATTGTGGCATATGCCCGAGGCCCAGCAAGTTGTGTGGCCCCATTTGGGACCAAAGATTGTAAGATGGGGTTGTAGTCATAGGCTGCTAAACCGTCCATCAGCTCCTGGTGGAGCACTTCAAGGGGGAGGTGGGTGGGCAAACCAGCAAATTGAAATACCAAAGTGGTGTCCGCTGGGAGCTGGGTCCAAGTTTTGGGGAGTGGGGTGCCCTGGAATGCCAGGGGCACAGTTGCTGCAGTGGCAGCGTTGGCTTTGAAGGTGAAGCCAAGGTAAAAATACCCCTTGTAGTGGCGGAGATTATAAATCCAATGGGTGTCATCACTGCCTGTGCCATTTTGATAATGGCTTGGTCGTGGTATGGGAATAGTTTTCTATATTCAACCCTTAGGCCATAGCGCATGTTGCTCCAGGGGGAGCACTAGGGGCAGAAAGGTACTGCTTGGGTATGAGCAAGGTGGGCGTCGAGGTCCTTAGGAGGAACAAATCGTCCCATGGGTTTGGAATGACTGGGTGAACCAGTCCTAGCGCGTTTTCCTGCCAGACAGAAAAAGGCATGGGAGTTTTTCCACTGCCCCACGCTGGAGCAGCCAGCAGAGAATTTGAGGACATTGGAGCGAAACTACAATTGGTGAATTTGATTTGTTTTATTAATTTGTGTAATTTTGCTTGGATATTACGCCACGCAGAAAGAGTTTAATATCACATATAATACAATTGTATTTTTAACTCTCAGATTGAAGTTGTCAAATAAGATTTTCATGCAACATAGATTAGCAAACAAATAAGATTAAATTTAATTGAATTCACCAAATGAAATTTGTTCTACCCTCATTGACTTAATTGGTAGTCATCAAACAGAGCCAAAAATAACATGCCTGTTTAGAAACACTCAACTATAGAGATTTATTCCTTGTGATATTAAAAACCTTCTCATGAAACCCCATTACAATATCTCTATTAATTGAAAACATGAATTAGCTGGTCAGAATGAAGATTGAGTTTCAACTAATATGGTTAAAAACTAAAATGCTCTATAATATTACAAAGACCAGTTGTAGACTTCAAAGGGCATAAAATTCTTGATAATGGATGCCATTTATACCCCCTGATTGCAGAACTAATTTTACAGCCAGTCAGCATGACGTTAGAGAAAATTTAAAAGTAAATACCAACCCAACGACTATTTAAAAGACATTACAGACAATTCTTTTGGAGGAACCGCTTTTAAACCACTTGGGTTTGACTACCAATGGAGGGAAAATTTTCAAAACCCTGTATAACGAGAGTTTCTCATTTTTAAAAAGCTTAGAGATGCAAATATACAAAATGGGAAACGCATTAGTTTTACAAACTCCATTAATTGATACTACTGATGTATTCATGCAGTTGAAGAGCCACAAGAGTCATGAGAATAACATTAGAATTTATAGCAGCAGCCACAAATTCACAAGAAGACCAGAGCTCCATATAACTTAAGTAAAAAGCCCTGAAGATCCCAGAGTATCAAGGATAAAAAATCTACTGGCTCTAAAGTCACAAAGAAAATTTACAAAAAGCCTTGGTAAAGAACTTAATTTTATATAGCCAAGTTCTACTTCAAATAACCCAAACTCCAATATTTATATTCCATTGTCATATCATTAAGATAATGTATCTCAATGGGTTGCCTTTAATATGTTATTTTTTGTGCTAGTAACTAAAAATATAGATATATGTAAAAGGTTTGGGCTTAACTTTCATTTTTTCAGCAGAGGTAAGGAGAGTTTTGGTGTGCTAAGGAGAAACTAAGATATGTTTTAACTAAAGGCTTCAACATGTTGGACGATCTTATACCTTGAAAGGTCCCATTACAGAAGAATTGGACCCTCTGTTTTGCCTGATGGTGCACCCTGTGAACAGTTACTGAAATATGTTAACCACATTATGATTAATTCAGTAAAAAATACTGTGATTATCAATTGAGCACTACTTCCAATTGATTTATAACATGAGGGGTTTGATTATATTAGTATAATGTATTCTAGTGAGATTATATTACGTCAAGCATGTTTGATGAATAAATACTTAATTTAAACTGTTTTGACATTTGGCATTCAGTCCTGATTCAGCACTTCAAGTCAGTCAAAGATTAGCTTTTTATTAGTCATTCTCAGAGTATCAGGGATGAATCCAACAGTATTTACATATAATTTAACCGTGACTCAGCTTATGATAATGTGACAGTTTAGTATTTTTAATTTATTAAATTTATTAGTGACCTAAGCCAAGTATGAACTTATATTAACTAACTACAAAGGATTTTCAACAGACAATGCCAAGGTTTTACGTTTTTGATTGCTGGCCAATGTTACCAAGAATTTTTAATCTAGGGTTACTTTCATAAGATGCTGAGCTTTTCTTCAGGGATGGATTTTGAGCTTCCAGTAGGTTGCACTGATGACTTTTAAAAAGTTTCCAGCGGGTGACACCAATGACATTTAAGGCAGTAGCCTTAACAAATCTATCACTATATCATATCCCAGGATCCAATATAACCCCAGACACTGTGAAAATTAGTGAGGTGGGTGATCAGCTATAAAAATCCCACCTTTATATCCAGATAAAGATCCCTATTTGCATGTTATTATCTTTGTAAGTTTATTCACTCCTTTAAATTCTGTACAAGAAAAAATCCCTAATTGAAGAGATTTAGGATGAAATATCTAGGATTGGTCAGCGCTACCACTCCCCACTTGAAATTACTAGGAACCTACAAGTGGATTCACCAACTGGCTGCTTAACATTGAGGGACAAAGGATTTTGAACCCCAGGTAGGGATCACGAGGGTTGATCAAGTCCACCCTGGGGAAAGGTGAAGGGTCCAAGCTAGTGATGTCAGTGCTCCTCCTAGTGTAGTTGTGGTATGATAGTTGGAAATTTGCTTCTGCAAAATTGAAGCTAAAAAGGTTTCCAATGATGGCAGCGTAGCAAGGGGTCAACAGTCTTCATAATGTTGATCCTGGGACACCAACCAAGTTCCTGAAACGGCAAAAAATGTAATAATTTAACAGCAAACAATTAATTTATTGCATTTAAATCAACCCTTTTATTAGAATCCTTAAGCAAGCAGGCCACTTTTTAAAAATATCTATTGCTTACTACAGGGATTCTTTAAACAATTGTGGAGAGTTCTACAAAGAAACCATGGAAGTTTACCATGGAGAAAAATTACCAAAAGATTTGACCGTGGAGAATATACACAAAATGATCAACAAATTAAAGATACATTTAGCTCATTTGACTGTTTAGTTAAGAAAAGTCAGATCATCGCCAGCACACAAAAGAACTATAGAGATGGACAAATTAATGTGAGAGAGAAGTTGGAGCTATGGTAAGTGAGAACAACAAAATTTTACAAATTTTAACTAAAGATTACCATTCTGGAAAGCAATGATGACAGTTGGACCACTTGAAGCAGGACGTGGACACCAAACGAGTGAGATATATTCACCTAACAGAATGTTATACCAATTTGAAGAATGTATTACCAGTACCAATACACTAGCTATGGTGGTGCAGCCAACACGTCAGATTAGATATAAGGAAGATCCTAATCTCTGCCCATAATTCACGACTAAGTTTACTCCTGGGTTACAAAAAAATTTAGCCAGGTTTCTTAAGCTGTACAAAAACAGCATGGAAGGAGCCAGAAACAAAAAGAAAGTTGCCATGAATATGGATGTATGAGCTGAGGGGCTGGGAGATTCTTGGAGCTACACTTTGCCCATGACACTTGGTTGAAGTTAAAGAGTAATTTACTGACAAATTTTTGAAGTGCTGTAAAAATTTATAGGTGCTGATTATTTTTGGCCAGTAACCCCTATAAACTTATTACTTGAACAGATTCAGGCTTTTTGCAATTTTTCCATGTTGTATGATATTTGATATTACTGGTTGATAATAGTATGATACTATTATCCATAGTTGAATTGAAGTCCTAGATCTCGGCCAAACTCTCAGCCAGTATTTCCTCTCAAAATACTTATGATGCTTTGAAATAGGGATCTGTTCCCTCATACCACATAACTTAAGCTATTCTAGGATCCCTGTTTTCAGTTTCTCTAGTTTGACACACAGTTGGCAGCAATCCCTGATTTGAATCCGCTTCTTCTCTGGATCCCCACTCAGATCCTTACTCTTTTTTTAGAGAGTCTCCCAATTATCACACAGCAATAGTATCCCTGAGAAAGAATAGAGCAAATGGATGCTGATAAAGTTTACTAACCTAAGACTTAAGTAAAAGTGATAGGTATATCTGGTAAATACTATATTACTATACACTATATATCTTCATTAGTGAATTCTAGGGAATTTATAGTGGGGATTTGCCCAACCCTCAGTTGACACCTCCTTGATGAAATGGCAGCCGTTGCCATTGAATCACCTATACTCATCTCATAAGCGATGTTATTTTCCATCCTGGCTAGGATTCTGTCGTTGGAAATCCTCAAGACCTAAAAAGAAAAAAGTCAGAAAAAGTGTCCCTAACGTTTTCCTCTAAATCCAAGAGAACCAACCATCTTTGGCAAGCGACCTGTTTAGGTAATGGGACTTGTTACCCATTAAGGCAGGTTGCAAACCAATTGATTAATTTGCTAGTTGCAGGTGGCATCACTTGACTCACAACTTACTCCCTAATTTCCTAATCATTCAGTGATGAATCTCTACCCAATAACAATCAGTACACCTGATAGTTAATCAACTATTTATGCCTCTATTTCGTTGGCAACTCTGCCTAACAAGATCTTAAGCATTTTTCCGGATTGATCCTCAATGGATCTGACCAGGTAAATAACCTAAAATTTCCCTGAACATAGTTACTTCTAAATCAGGGTCAACTGATTTCCAATTCACCTCGCATCAGGGAATTATCCCTTAGCAATTTCTGGTGATCTAGCCAGCTGGGAATATGAGTAAAAATACCAACAAAATCCCCCTCTTGCCTAGATTTCCAGTAAGAAAAGAACCAGAGCAGGAGAACACCAATTTAGGCACTTGGTCAAATACTTCATTTGTCAAGTGGAGTATGATCTCAGTACTCAACACTGCTTGGGATGACCTTCAGCATGTGGCTCTCTTCTCTTCCTCCTCGCTACTGCCTGCTCAGAGCGCAGTCCCCATGATATTCTGTTGTGCCAGGCTGATTGATTTACTTGTGATGATATATAATCCTGGGATCTGGTTTTACCCCCATCAGGGCATATGACTCAATGTCATATTCAGGATTCTTGGTCCAGCGTCCTTGATTTCCTGATTTTCTTCTATTTCTAGACAGGAGACTCTTGCCGTCAATGTTTGTTTTGTGGCCCAATTAAGAATGCTCATTTATGTTTGCCCTTGTTATTTTTCTTCTCATAACCTCTTGGCTCATATTATTCTTAATTCTTCTCTGGAGCATATCCCATTAGTTTTAAGATTCATTTTTCCAAAATTGGAGCTTATTTGATTTCAGAGTGCTTAAGGTTGACTATCATTTAAGTATGACATTCGCACTCTTATCCAGCTCATATGTCAAATTCCAAGTCGTGGTACCAAAAGCTGCTCAACAGTTTGTCTGATCAAGATCTTCAGCTCTTCCAGAATATGAGTTGGTCTGCGCGATGGAACCTCTTCTATGGTCCTTCAAGGACTCATACTCCTATACTGGCACCAGTGGCCAGTCCTTTCTTCAAATTACCAGAAATGGCAACTAACCCCACTGAAACCAGGTTAGAATCATCTCAAATGACTTGCAGCTGATCCTTCCTCTGTCATCAATTCCAGAGTTAGATTATAAGACTTTCCTGGATTTGGCTCCTTTCGCAGATGCATTTAACATCATCATTGATCCTCCTGAAATAATTTTCTTCGGTCTTAATTGTTCCTTCCTCGCCAGGTCAGACTTGCTTCCGGTGTTCCTCTTCTGACTTAGTCAGTATTACAAGCCAGCTGTCTTGTCCACTGAACTCACCATTAGCAACGGCGTACATTTCAAACTCCCATACACAGATTATGGGCCCAAGTCACCGAGGATTTATTAATAACTTTGATTTCTTCTAACCTTGAGAACATCCTAAATCAGGATATCACAGCTTATGCTCTTCACTTTGCCTGCCAAGTCCTTCAAAGTTGGGCCACAAAGCTTCCCACCTCTCCTGGCTTACATCTCTCATTCTACTTCAGCTTCTGAGAAGCCTATAGTCATTGCTTGCAGGATGCCATTTGCTCCTTGCATGACTATCTCATTCCTGGAATTTCCCATCAGTATCTTCCTCTGATGGCTTTAATAGAGGGCATGATTTGGCAACCCCCGTATAGTATCCCTTATTTGTTGCCAGCCCATATGTCTGGTATCTTTGATAGAGCTCATTGGAAAGATCTCAAGACTAATGTTCCAGCTTCAGTACCATATTGGAGTTACTTGGGGTTATTTGCCAATTGCCTCTTCTTGTACTGCTGCTTCCCTCCCCACTCTGGGGTATTACGTTTGGCTTCTTCCAAAATCTCAATTTCCCTTACCTTAGTCACTTTCTTGCATGGATCTGCATTTACTTAACAAACTTGGTTTTGTGTAGGTCTAGCCCTTGCTAGCGTCTGATCTCACATAGATTTCAATGGGTTATTCACTCCTACTGCAAATTCATCCTCCCTCCCCTAAGAGGCAACATAGGCAGAATCATCCCCAAATTGAGGATAATCAATAAAATAAAAATTTTAAAATATATCAGTTATGCTATGCGGTTTTAATAATCTCTTTTTTAGTACTAGTGGTGACCAAACAAAAGGGATTCCGCCACGCATCTTTATTCACAAATGGGCCAAACAAAGGGATTAATATGAATTAAAAATTCCTAATATAGCCCCTAGGTTATCAGCCTAGGAAGCCACATCAGATGGCGAGGAGGCTTTGGGAGAACTTTTGTCTGGCGCCTGCTTTAGCTGGAAGACCATGGCGGACAGCATTGGGGTGGGAGCATCAACAACATGGGGAATAAGGAGGTATAGTTGGGGGTTATCTTCATTAATGAGGCCAGAGGTGTCCATCGCCTCAACATAATGAGCAAGTTGATGCTCAGCAAAAATAATGAGAGCTGGCACGCAAATAGAGACTTGATGCACTGGTGTTTTTTGGGATAATTAGGGGTCAAAAAGAGAAGTTTTTGATGAATTGATGCAAGCGTGGCTTGCACCAAAAGCAAGCTCCTCAATTTTGTACTTTACATCTTCCTCAAAATCATAAGTAAAATTGGGGATAGAAATTTGCTCAACAAGGGGCTCCATTGCCCCATGGAGTTGCTGGCAGAGGAGGGTGTTAGCTGGTGCAGCTGCAGCCACAACTGTCATTTCTTATATAATTTTATAAATGGGAAACCTATTCTAGACGAAAATGGAAGGAACATGATTTGGGAGGGTCAATGAAGAACTCCTCCAAAGCAAAATCAGGTTTCACGTGACATGGCTGTCCATCCTCACCAATCCATTTGAGAGCTTAAAATGGATTAGATTTGGTTAGCGATGGGCCAACCACAGGAATTGGGGCTGTGGCTGGAGCTTATTGCCATGTGCTCTTGACCATGGCAAACCGGCTGAAACTGGTTCAGCCATCAACTCAGGATTCTGTAATTAAGTTGAATTTTCAAAAATTTAAATTTTCATAAATTTTGATTGGCCACCTCTTTGGAAGCAGTGCCAGAATTTCCCAACGTTGGGGGTAGGAGGATCGAGCCCCAGTTGAAAAATTGGGGTGAGGCAGCCACTGGGGTGGCGCCTGAGCCCTGAGCGTTGGATGCGGCAGAAGCGGCAACTGTGGGGCACTTGCACTTTGAGTGGCCAAGCTCAAAGCAAAAGGGGCAAATGGCGCAGCCAACTTTGAAGTGCGCTCTAATGGGTGATCAGGGGCAGATCTGATCGCGGTGTGGGGGGAATTGCAAAGTGAGAGTTGTGATGAAATAGGCAGATCATTGCAAAGGTTCAAGGCCCTGCCAACTGATCCACCCCATTGGGAAACACAAACTGCAACACAGGGTCTGCACCATAAATGGCCAAACCCTCCATGAGCTCGTGGTGGAGGTTTTTGGGGGAAAGGAAAGAGGGAAACCCAGAAAACTGGACCACCAAAGTTGCCTAATCTGGAAGCTGGATGCAAATGGTGGGCAAAGGAATTTTTAGAAATTAATTGCAGCTTAATTGCTGCCACTGCATCAGCTTCAGAGCAGAAGACGAGGTCAAAGTACCGCTTAAAGGGGCAGAAGTCAATATAGCTGGTGGGTTTAAAAACCACCGTGGCTATCTTGATGATGGCTGCACTTGCATATGGGAAGAGATTAAAACATATGACCCAGAGGCTGAAATAAAAAGCTCTGTGGGAGCACCAAAGGGCTCCAGAGCACCATTTGAGAACTGGCAAGGTGGTGGGCCAAGTCCCAAGGGGGACTCAATGCCTGGTAGTGTTGAAAGGGATAGCAGAGCCAGCCTGGGCGCACTTTTGCGGTAGCTGAAAGATGTCAGATAGCGGCGCACCACCACCCAAGCTGGGGCAGCAGGCATCAGTTGCATCAACAATGGTAAGTTTTGCTCAATCAAGCAGTTGTTTTTTGTATTTAATAAAAAAATCCGAATTTGGCTTCAATCTGGGTATTAAAGCAAAAGTAAGTTTTTAGTAATCTCTTTAATATTTTTTATTTTCTATCTATATATTTATTAATTATTAATATTTCCTCTTTTTTTCATTGGACTTGACCTTGTTTTGGTTCAGCAGTTCATTTTTTTATGTTTTCCCCAAACTGGATCCTAGTTATACTTAGACCTACCAGTTTTCTATAATTAAGAGGTCTTACTTTTTTAAAACTTAACCATCTAGATTGATTCAGAGGTCCTTTTTTCAGACTTGACTAAAACATAAGGACATAATTAACTTAATGATTCAGTGGTCCTTTGAGAACTCTTTTTTGTTAATTCTTCATTGATCCATTGCTTCAAATACTTAGCATGGTTTCAATTTACTAAACCCTTCCATTCAATAGGTTTGATGGAGTAGGCGTCCATCGCCATCTTTGTGATAGTCTCATATGGACCCAACCATAACACATACAGACTTTTTCTTCTCCTGAAACCATGTGTATCACAATAGACAACTCTTTTGACTATTTTGTATTCTGTTAAGGCTGGTCAGTTCTTATCATCCATCATTTTTGCTTGTATCTTTTTCTTCAAAGTCATATCAAATTCTTGCAATTGTATTTTTTTTTATTTAACCAAGGCAAGCCAACCAGGGGACAGGCATTACCAAAAGAAAGAAACGACATGAAACCTGAATAGGGTCAACTCCGTTGAAGAAAGTTTTTCCACCTCTGGATCAGGACTCAAATTTTTCTGGTTATGTCATGGGTAAGGTTTTCGTGTTATTAGACCTACTAACCGGCAATAGCTTCCTTTGGCTGGCACCCCAATCGATGTGCAAAGGGTGGGAATCGAACCTGCAACCTTCAGGTTGGTAGCTGTACGCCCTTACTGACTCGCCTTCCACCCCCCCTTGCAATTGCATTTTGATCAGGATATTTGTCAATCAGTTCAGGTACTGTTCAACACTCATCCCTGATGTTGGTTCCACCACCAAATATAAAATCAGTGGCAACGCGGCCTTCCTCCCATATACCAACTCAAATGGCATTTTTCCCATCGCCTTATAATAACTGATATTGTAGGCGAACATCACCAAACTCAAGTACATTCACCACACAGAAGTTCTTCCTGCGACCAGATTCCTTAGCATCACAGCCAGAATTCCATTAACTGCATTCCACCAGTACTTTCATTTACAGCTGTTAGGGTACAGATACGACTCCTTGGATCCACATTATCTCATTTAACCATGGGATAATATGAGATTTGAAGTTTGTACCATTGTTGCTCAGGAGGACCTGCGGGCATCTATGTCAGTATACTACTTGATCGAGGGATGAACTTTGCAGTACTGGTAGCATCTACTTTTGCTAGGGCCTACAGCTCAACCCATCTTGTCAGATGATCAATCATAACTATTATGTACTTGACTTCCCTTGTGCCATCATAAGCGGTTCCATCACGTCAATGGACACCATATGCCGAGCAAATCCAGGGTGGACCAGTCAATATCTAGTCATATTCTTACGTGGCTTGTGAAACTGGCACTCCACCTAACAAGCTAGATAGTCAGCAACATCATAGTTGATTGACTCCCAGTAGTAGTATTGGTGAATATGGTTGGTCATTTTTCTCAGGCCTTCATGCCTGACAACCTTATGAGTGGCTTGAATGATAGCTGCTCTTTCTGATGGCTTTGGGAATAGTAACCGTTTCCCATTAATCATCTTAAACACTTGTACATCAATGGTCTTGGTGTTTTCCATCACTTTTGAAGTGCACCTTGGATTTCTCAGGGCTCGTTCCTGATTTCTCCATCAACCATTCTCTGTAATAGCTCATCCGCCTGCTGGTATACCATCTGGACCATTGGTAACTGCAATAAGCCATCAGCATTCTGATGAGAAGCCTCCACACTGTAGACAATCTCATAATTATACGCCTTTAGTTCAATTGATCATTGGTCCAGTTACCCTTCTGTTTCTCACAAATTGTGAAGCCAATACAACGAGGAGTGGTTCATCACCACTTTGAAGTGAGTTCAATGGATGTACACCCAAAACTGTTTACAGGCGTAAATGATCACAAGCCATTTATGCTCTGTCCCAGTGTAGTTCCTCTCAGCAGCTAAGAGTTTACGGCTCACATATGCCACCAGATGTTTGTCCCCAAGTTCATCTACTTGGCTCAATATGGCGCCAATCACTGTTAATGAAGCATCAGTTTGTATAATAAATTTCTAATTGATATTCAGATATTTCAAAATTGGAGAATCTATTAAGTACTAGAGTAGCTCATCAAAGTATTTCTGTGCTTCTTCATCCCATACAAATCCTTTCTTCAGATCCTTCAACAGATGGAATAAGGGCTCAGCGATTCTGGCAAAATCCCAAATAAATCTTTTATAATATCTGACCATTCCAAGGAACACTTGAATATCTTGGACACTCTTTAGCCTAGCCATTTATTCTATGGCTTCAATCTTCTGGGCTTGCGGCTGCTTCCCACTAGAGTTGATCACAAATCACAGATATTCTAACTCTTTCTTGAAGAAGTGAAACTTCCTCAGCTTAATCTTCAGTTTGGCCATGGACAGTCACATGAACACTTCCTCCAAGTGGAGTAAATGGTCAGTAAACGTCCTATTGAACACATCAATATCGTCCAAGTACACCAGGATGCATGACAACTTCAAGTCATACAATATAGCATCCATGGCCCTCCGGAACGTTGCAGGCACATTGCATAGACCTTGGGGCTTCCTCGTCAGTTGATATAGCCCATGCGCAGTAATAATTGCGCATTTTTCTTGGTCTTCTCTTGGCAAATTAATTTGCCAATATCCTGATATCAGATCCATCGTGAAAAAATACTTCGCATCTCCTAATTAATCTAGCACATCATCAATTTTTGGTTTGGGATACAAATCCTTTTTCATAATCTTATTCAGCTGCCAGTAATCGATCACCACCCAATTAGAGCCATCCTTTTTCTTCATGATAAGAATTGGACTTTCCAAGGGACTTGATGACCAAACTAGAAGCCCATGCTTCACTAGTTTGCTGATTTCTTCTCCCACTACCGCTTCAGTTGTCTTAAACTGTCAAATTGGTCTCATCCGCATCAGCAAATTTCTCTAGTATTGACCTTGTGGATCACATCTCTTGCACATCCCAAATCATAGTCATCCTGGGCAAATACTTTTCAATACTCTCTAAAAATTTGAGCACCTCCTCTTGCTGTCCATCCTTCAGATCAGAGTTGCTCTCGACCAACCAATAGGTTGATACTTCTAGTTATCCAGGCCAGTAATCCCATCTCATTGAGGGTTCCAAAATAATGGAATTTCCTCTGTTCAGCCATAAGGATTTTTTGTCACTTCCTATGTCCAAAAATCATGGACCATAAAAATTGATATTTAATATTTATATCTTTTATATCTTGTTGTATCTTTCTTTTGCAATGGGACTTTTAATCTAAAAAAAGGGTCAGAGGTCCTTCTTTTCCCCTTCATCCAATCTGGGTCCTAGCTATTATCTGACCTACCAATTATCATGGTTCAAAATCTTATCCTCTTAATATTTAACCATCCCTTTGGTTCAGTGGTCCTCTTCTGGGACTTGACCAAAATTTCAGGACATAACCACTTAATGGTTCAGAGATCCTCTGGGAACATTGCAAGTATTTTCTCTTAGGTATAATACTTCCAATTTTTTAGTATTGACCTTTCTTCACTATACAACCAGCAACGCTGTTTATTCACATTTAAGCTATACTTGCTGACTTTGAGACTCTTAAATATATCAGGCCTTTAACCCTGAATGGTTATTCATCCAACATGTCCTAATTTCATCTCATATTTTAGGCAATTAATGCATAAATCTTTGTATCTCATTAGTCAACAGTTCAATTCGATTGTTCAGATTATTTTTCTCCTAAAAACAATTTTTGGTTTTTGTGGCCATCCAAAACGTTGGTAATAAAACCACTGGTGGATCTGTAATCGATCCTTTAATTACACTGGTTGATCTGGCCTTGTTAGCTTCATCCAACTTCATCTTGAATTGATGAACTCTTCTCCAGAAATTTCTGATCATTGATTGAGTGTTATTAAGTCAAACAATTCTCTCAACTATTTTGGATCAATCGTTTCCTGTTTTGACTTCATATTTATTGGTAAGGCAACCCAATAATCTTAATTGATTGCTTCCTATTTCATCCAATGCCTCATCTAAACACTCACTCCTCAGGATTATTTAAAGCGGACCCAGTTTCAACCTTAATTGATCCTGCTGTTACTCAGGACTATTTCAAGCGGACCCAATTTCAACCCAAGTTGGCCCTGCTGTTACTCTTCATTTCAGGTAATTTCAGGTGGAACAGGTTTTTTTGAAGCACTAGATAGTTCTATATCTAGGCTGCCAGTCCTTTTCCCAAATATTGAGTATCTTCAATTTGCTTCACTCAGAGCTCCATTTCTGAGCTGGCTGAATGCAATTGAACATGATCCACTTCATGTTCTGTATTCATTATCGTTACTTTCCTCAGAAAACTTATTTTCAGAAATGAAAACATCTTCATATGACATCTCGTTCTAATATCTTCTACTCAACTACACCCCTGTAGTGAGCACCACTTTGTAAAAATTTATAGGTGCTGATTATTTTTGGCCAATAACCCCTATAAACTTATTACTTGAACAGATTCAGGCTTTTTGCAATTTTTCCATGTTGTATGATATTTGATATTATTGGTTGATAATAGTATGATACTATTATCCATAGTTGAATTGAAGTCCTAAATCTTGGCTCAATGCTCAGCCAATAAATTACTCTTGAAATACTTATGATGCCTTGAAATAGGTATATGTTCCCTTGTACCGCCTAACATGATCTACTCTTGGATCCCTGTTTACAGTTTCTCTGGTTTGGCACAAAGTTGGCAGGAATCCCAAATTTGATTCCGCTTCTTCTCTAGATCCCCCACTCAGATACTTACTTTTTTTAGAGAGTCTCCCAATTATTGCATACAGCAATAATATCCCTGAGAAAGAATAGAGCAAATGGATGCTGATAAAGTTTACTAAGCTAAGACTTAAGTAAAAGTGATAGGTATATCTGGTAAATACTATATTACTGTATACTTTATATCTTTATTAGTGAATTTTAGGAGAATTTATAGTGGGGATTTGCCCAACCCTTGGTTGACACCTCCTTGATGAAATGGCAGCCGTTGCCATTGAATCACCTATACTCATCTCATAAGCGATGTTATTTTCCATCCTGGCTAGGATTCTGTCGTTGGAAATCCTCAAGACCTAAAATGGTAAGAGTCAGAAAATGTGTCCCTAATGTATTCCTTTTGATCCAAGTATTCAACCATATTTGGCAAGCAACCTGCTTAGGTAATGGGACTTGTTACCCATTAAGGCAGGTTGAAAACCAACTGATTGATTTGCTAGTTGCAGGTGGCATCACTTGACTCACAATTTACTCCTTAAATTCACAATAAATTGGTTATGATTTCCTGACTGATTTTAATTGGTACACCTAGTAGTTAATCAACTAAAAGATGCCCCTATTTCATTGGCAACTCTTCCCAACAAGATCTTAAAATTTTTTCCAGATCAATCTCCAATGAATTAGACCAGAAAATAACATAAAATCCAAGAACATAGTTACCCCAAAATCATGGTCAACTGGCTTCCAATTCACCTCGCATTAGGGAATTATCTCTAACAATTCCTGTTAATTTAGCCCGCTGGGAATATTGGAAAAAATCTCAATAAGTGCACAGAACGTTGAAAATATTTAGAAAGGATAAACCACTATGAGAATTGGGAAGTCTTAATCAATTGTGGACTATTCAAACCAGTGTTTACTTCAAGATACAACTGCCTTGTATGACTGGAACCTTAGATCTAGTGTTGGGATTTTTGCCCATATTCCCAGCCTGATAGATTGCCAGGAATCGCTAGGGAAAAATTCCCTAATGTTAGGTGAATTGGAAATTGGTTGACCCTGATTTCTGAGTAAATATGTTTGGGGAATTTTAGGATATTCGCCTGGTTGTATCTTTCAGGTATCAATCCGGACAAATGCTTAAGATCTTGTCAGGTGGAGTTGCTGATGATCTAAGGGCATCTGATAGTGATTAATATCAAATGTACCACTTTTCTTTCTCGTTGCAAACACTTTTGAAACCCATTCAATTCAAGACTAAATCTAGTTTGATAATCTCATAGAGGGATTAGTCTGCGCCCATGTCTGGGAGCAGTTGGGCAAGCAAGGCAAGAGGAGCAGGCGGAAGGCCCGTGGCCTCTAACGTTCGAAAACGCCCCGGAGAATCTGGCAGAATAGAAAAAAATCTCAAAAAACTGGCGGTCACAATTTCCCCAGAGATACTCGTGTGGCAAGCATGATGCAACCAGTACATCAACACGCCACATTCCCAGCCACTTTCATCGGTGGAATTTGAAGTCCGTGTGTATCTGGACATCCAAAAAACGGCCCTATGGGAAAAATTTTGTGAAGATGTACACAAAATTTTCCCGACCGCGGTGTACGTTGCACCTCACTCCATGTCGCGCGGTTGGCTGGACCTAGGTTTTGAAAGCAAAATAGCAGCAGATGAGGCTGCAGCGGTGCGCGTAGTGGTTGACCTCCCCAAAGGGCAACGGGTCATCAAAACTAAATGCACCAGATGGACAAAATCAAACAAAATTTTCCTCACGTTTGACTTTTTGCCTACTATGGTAAAACGTGACATTTTGGAGCAACACCTGAAAGATGGTCTCACCATATATGGTGAAATACAATCTTTCGAAATGCAACATTTCATGCTGATGCCACACCTGTGCACCGGCAAAGCCATTGCAGTTCTGCCCCAACTGAGGAGATCGCGAAGGACCTAACCCAGATCCCACACTCCACCTTTATTGACATCACAGGGCACACCACCCACCCATTCTGGGTAACCGTGGACAGCGCGCCCCCCATTTGCACCCACTGTGACGCGTTCAGCCATAAGGCACATGCATGCCCCATCAAAGAGGGCGTTACATTCCAAGAGCACCCCTCGGTGGCCATGGCCAGCAGAGAGGCGCACTACAAACCAACCGCAAGCACCAAAGAGGCTTTCCCGTGGGGAGCACAAGGCTGCTACCTATTGGTAAAGCCCATCTCCCCGCAGGAGCAGAAGAAGGCCAAGCAGGCCCATAGGACCACGGCTAAGGAAGCGGCCAAGGTCACCACCACCATCCCACACTCACAACGCCAGGAGGACATGGAGACCTTCGCGGCAGAAGCAACTTGGGAATCCATCACCCAATCAGATTGGGAGGCCCAAGCTGAACGGGCCACTCAATCTGAGGATCCGATGGGAGATTCGATCTTACCCAATCGCTGCACCCAAGCCCCAGTTGAAACTGACTTGGGACCTATCCCAACCAAAAAAAAATTTTTTTTGCCCCACTTGACGGTGCACTGAACTTATCTGCACCGCAAAAAATTCGTCCGACGTCAGGAAAACAAAAAGCGAAGGCCAAAGCCAACGCAACTCTTTCCGCAAAAATTAACAAAAACCCTGATAGCGTTGCTGCTAATACCTGCGCTGCTGTGAAAGCCCATGGGGACCTGGAAGAGGCTGGTGGGCCAGGGGGCCCACCCCCTCGCACCTAAGGTGCGATGGGGGAAACCTTCACTCTAGGGACGCTGAATATTGCCGGACTCAAGGCCTCCCCATCCTGGGCTAGGAAACTGAGTTTTTTACAAAATAATTTACCCGTGGATATCCTGGCCATCCAGGAAACCAACTGTCCACGAGGTTCCGAGGATGCTTGGAAAACAATGCTCCTACCATCCCTATCCTTTTGGTCAAAGCACTGTGGGGTGCTAATTTGGAAAAACAATTTTTTCAAATTTACATCTTCAGAAACATTCCTAAATGACCAAGTGCTCATTGTCACCTTCTCATGGGCTGATGTTGCACACACAATCGTCAACATTTACGCCCCAAACGGTGCACAAGAGCGTCAGGAATTTTTCTCATCGGTCAAATCCCTCCCACTACCCCCCAATTCTTTCCTAATTGGAGACATGAACTGTTGGCTAACCTCACCAACAGACCGGTGGCCGCCCTCACCCCACGCCCCACAGGGTCACGTAGAACTACACATTCTAAAAGCCACCCTTGGGTTAATGGATGCGCTGCCGCGACATGCCCCACTGCTCAAAAACATGATGCATCCCCACATCCACAACGGCCAATTAAGGTCCATGACCTGCATTGACCTTATTCTAGCACCGGCGAAATTCCAACCCCACATCTCCAAACTTCAAAACAACAAAAATGGAATTCTCCAACCACCGACTGGTCTTGATAACATACCACTTACCCGTCACAGTTGCAAAGGCCCCACATTGGTGCAAAATCAGCCCCCAAGAGCTTGCGTCGCCAGGATTTTCCACATGGGTGGAAGAGGCAACTTTGGCAAAATCGTTTGTTGCACCGTTTTGCGCGGACCCCATTTCCACATGGGCAACTTTCAGAGAAGACACCATCCGCCACTATCGCCATCTCTCATCCAGATGCTCACGAGCCACATCGGCGGTTATATCATGTGCGCTGGCAGAATTGGCCCACTTGGAGTCCAACATTCCAGCCTCAGGATATAGCCCTGCATGGGGCCAGAAGTGGGCGGAGGCAGCAGCCCACCTCAACGCACTTGAAAGGCAACACAAACACCGGGTTTGTGTCCAATACAGGGCCACACACATCACTAAAGGCGACAAGTGCACTGCATACTTCTTCAAAAAAATTTTGCACCACGCCAGAGCGTGGCCTGCACACAGGTGCGAAGATCGGATAATTCTATTGTGGACACACCAGCCAAAGTGGCAATTGAAATGCAAAGATATTACTCCAAGTTATACCAAGCCGAACCAATTCAGCCAGCTGAAACGGCGGAATTTCTTGACAGAGCTCATATCTGCACCATTTTCTGATACCCAGAAATAATGAATTTAATTACTCTGAACGAATTATGGACTACCATTCGCGGTGCGCCAAACCAAAAATGCCCAGGTCCAGATGGCATTCCATATGAGGTCTACAAAAAATATTTTAAATATATATCCCCATTGCTGCTAGCCTCACTCAACCAAAGCCTGTTGGAAATGCGCCTCCTACCAGGAGGACATGAGGCTTTTACAGTCACACTCTTCAAGAAAGGGGATAGGCTAGACTTAGCCAACTGGCGCCCCATTTCTCTAACAAACACAGACACCAAAATTTTAACAAAAATCATGGCTAACCGTTTAGGGACTGTAGCATCTGCCACCATCTCTCCAGAACAATTCGGTTTCATCCCAGAAGGTCAATTTGGGATAACGTGCACTCTGTGGCTAATGTATGTCAGTCCACAGCCTCTGGGGCACTTGTATTCTTGGACCAACAAAAGGCCTATGGTAGAGTAAACTGGGAATACCTTAGGGCCTGCCTCCAACAATTCCGCCTACCTCCCCGCTTCATTAACTGGGTGATGCTGCTCACGGAATCTGCAACAATGGCTGTGCGCGGCCCAGGTTTCCTAACGGAAGTAGTCCATCCTCAAAGGGGCCTGCGACAAGGGGACCCCCTGAGCCCACTCTTATACAACTTCAGCCTTGACCCACTACTGCGAAATGTGAATGCGCAACTCACTGGGGTCCATGTGCCAGGCCAAACCCCAGTCAAGATGATGGCATTTGCAGATGATTGCGTGGTGGGGGTGTCTAATAATAAAGATGCACGCGCGCTTGAAGCCCTCATCTAGGAATTTTCCCGGGGTAAGCAACGCGGCACTGAATGCCTCCAAAACCGAAATCATTCTCCTTGGTCAGTTTCAGAACTGCTGGGCCCCAGCAAGTAGTTCCCAACCCAGCCCAGCTGCTCACCCAAGTCCACGCCTTACTAACTCAAAACATACCGCTCCACTGGTGCTCCCCTTTGTGCCGCGACCTACCATAGGACCGGTACGCCATCTGGGCGTGTGGTTGGAGGCAGGAGGATACGCGTCAGCAGTAATGGAGGGCCATATACTGGACAACGTGACGAAGCGAATCGCCTCTCTCAGAGCCCACCCTACTACCCTCACTGGCAGGGTTGTTCTTGCCAACTCTATGCTCCTATCCAAAGTCTGGTTTGGAGCCCACGCCATCCCCTTCTCCCCAAGCTTCTTCAAATCCCTGTATGCTTTGCTACAAGGTTGGCTTTGGTCAGGCCGCCCTCCACCAGTACGGCTAGAGGTCATGTTTGGCCCTCATCATCATGGTGGCATGGGCCTACTTGACTTCAAAGCCCATGCCGCCAAGATCCTAGGCACCTTGATTGCGGCCGTCACTGCTCCTACACTCCCATCCCAACACTGGTCCCACGCGGCCCGCTCCAACTTCTCCCGAGCCTTGGGCCTCAACAATCCATCAAACCCCCACTCCCTGATGAAATACCTCGCATCACACACATCAGCCACAGGTCCTCACGGGACCAAAACCCACTACAAACGAATCCTACTCTCCATGCGAAGCGCAGAGTGGAGAATTTGTATTAGTGGACATACAACCCGAATAGGCCGCCCCTCTCCTCAGTTCACACAAGAGGTACAGGGGCTACCCATCCATGATGGCGTGATCCCCATTCAACCCCAAGTCCTATCCAGGGTGGACTACCTGGACATGATGGACATCCCTTATTCCACTGAGACCCAAAAGACTATCTGGAAATACGCACACCATCCTCTGTTGCAGCCTCAAGTCCGCTCCCATGTGTGGCGCTGCCTGAGGCGGGTGTATCGTACAGCTGAGCGCTCTAACGCTTTACACTCATCCTGTGTCGTGTGTGGCCAGTATGGAACGCTGTTTCACCGCCTGGAGAAGTGCCCCACCTCTAAAGTAATATGGCGCGAAGTCCAACGTCTGCTAGGCCAGGATCAAACACATCCCTTCAGTCTGTCAAGAGATATGTTTGCTTCATCAATGGCCTCCCCCTCCCACCCTCCCTTCGTGCTCTGGTGGTTGCAATCGCCATGTGGACTATCCACACGATTGTCTTGGATGCCATCGCCGGATCCATCCCCACCCTCCCTGAAGCTGTCCACAGATTCTGGTCTCATTTGGTGGATCACTTTCAAGCGTGGATGTTTGGATATCTCCCACCACGTCGCCGGCAGCTGGTCTCCTCCTGGTTCCCAGTCTGGTTCATCAAATCAGACCCCTTCCTCCACACATGCTCAATAGTGGCTACGCCCCCTACACACGTTCCCTCCCCCTTCCCATAAGTGGCGTTCCCGCTGGCAACAAGAGATAGCATCGCTTCTCTGGGGTGCCTCACCTGGTACTAAGTTTTGTCTCGTCTGAGTCATATTCAGAAGTGTCCGTCCCATGGTTGGCCTTCCCCGCAATAAATTAAATTTAGATTTAAATATCAAATGTACCAATTTGGATTGGTCAGGGTTCATCACCAGCTGATTGGGAATGTAAGTAGTAATTTGTGAGGCAAGTGATGCGCCTGCAACTAGAGAATTATCAGTCGGTTCATGACCTGACTTAATGGGTAACAAGTCCCATTACCTAAGCAGGTCGCTAGCCAAATATGGTTGGTTTACTTGGATTGAGGGGAAAATTTTAGGGACAAGTTTTCCAACTCTTTGCATTTAGGTCTCAAGGATGTCCAAAGATGGAATCCTAGCCAGGAAGGGTAAGACCATTGCTGCTGAGATGAGGATGGGTGATTCAACGGCAACAGCTGCCGTTTCATCAAAGAGGTGTCAACTGAGGGTTAGAAGACTGAATCCTCACTGTAAATTCCCTAGAATTCACTTATAACAAAAAACAAGTTATATAGTACTACAGTGATACAATTCTATACTTTTCATCTGGTATATAGTTTAAGTAGTAAGATTTAGCAGCTCAATTACATTATTCTTTTCTAGGATATTATTGCTGTATGTGATAATTGGGAGACTCTTTAAGGAAAGAGTAAGGATCTGAGTGGGGATCCAGAGAAGAAGGAGAAACGATAGGGGATTGCTACTGACTGTGTGTCAAACCAGGAAACTGTCTCCAGGGAATCTCTGAGAAGGTCTGGTTGGACAGTAAGAGGGAATAAATTCCTATAACAAAATATCTCAAATATTTCAAGCGGAAATACTGGCTGAGTGCTGGGCCAAGATCTAAGATTCTTATTTAACTACAGCTTATAGTCGTCATACTATTATTAACTGATAATACCAAATACTATACAACGCGGACAAATTGTACAAGAACCAAACCTGTGAAAGTAGTAAGTTTATAGGGGTTTATTGGCTGATAATAACCAGACCCATAAATTTTTACATCTAGTCACCACAAAGACTGTCTTGCTTAGTTTTGGAATCACACCCAAAACTTCTGATTCAAATGACCTTAGCCATGATACCCTCTGAATCTCTGAAGGCTAATAAGGAGGCCTAAATTGACAAAAAACCGCATATAAAATGGAGTAAAGACACCATAATATCTATAATATCAGCAACACCGCCCTTATATTAAGGATTTCTACATTACTCAAAGCCTTGATGATAAGCTAGATAGAATGATTACCACTTATAATATGAGAAATATACCAAATCCGCCAAGTTCAATTGCAACAACTGTCAGCAATAGGGACTTTTCTGGAGAAGTTTTCCTAAGCTAAAGGCAGAGAAGAAAAAGTGTCTAAAGAAGAGGTCACAGAATCAGTTAATTGGGTGTCATGGAAACGGCAGAAGAAGTTTAGACCGGCATGCCAGTCAGGATGTGTAAGCACCCAAAAAGCAAGCCTGAATGCCAGAGGCATTGCTGACCAAGTGACTTGATATGGAGATAGGCATTGGGAAATGACGAATTGTTGGTGTAACACAGCAGTGAGTATGATCCTGACAATGAACCACAATGAGCCCACTCCCAACCCAGGGGCCTTGCTGCAGGGGGTGGGACCACAGAGATAGCTTCAATAAGTTCATTAGGAGATGGGGTCATTTCAACCAGGAAGGCAAGGAGGCGAATTCTCTATTGCAATTGGTGGACATAAGGCCACAATATCCCCATGTATTGCTGCCAGAAGTTCAAGATAACAGGGTTGAATAGCCAAAAATATTGGACTCGCTGAATACAGTTGATGACAAAGGGGGCCATAGTGGCCATAAGTACTGGTAGAGCCCATCTGGTATAAGGACTGATGGGCCACCAGGGAAATGTTATCAGGGATGCAGTCAGAAGAAGTAATACAATAGAAAAATTTGTTTGGTTTATTGGCAAAATTTTTATTGTAGGAAAAGGAAGAAAATCGACTAAAATTTTCTTAGTACTATGCAACTGATTAAATAGTGATCAATTGGGATAGTGACAAGCCAGGATCAGGACCCTCAATTTCGACCTAACTGGAAAATTAATTGGGAATGGGCAGGTTTGTTCCTTGGGAACTGCTTTCAAAAATTTGGTAGCGGGCTGAGTCACTATCAGTTAAACCTCAAACATCTGAACCAAGGCTCGGCTACACTTCTGATGGTATGCGCAATGGCATTTGGCCTGACAAGTGACAGGACTCCCCCAAGACCACCCCACATAGGTGTGGGTCCATTTGGTTGGGAACAGGTTTGGGACGCCCAACCCGCCCACGCTTGGTCATTAGGCCATTTGTTCAGTCAGTGGCATCACATCAGCTGCAACACCAAAATTGTCAACAGGGGACTTCAAACCCTTGTCAATGGCGTCCAATGCTATAGCCTGGCCATCAAGGATGATCCCCAACAACTTTGGTAGGGAGGTGATTTGTTCAATCAACATTTTAATCAAATTGGAACCATCAGCTGTTCCAAATGATACCTCAGTCTTCATGCCTTTCCGGCCATTTGAGATTCAAGCATTGGCCATATTGCCACTCAAGTTAGAACTGACTGATTTCAATTCAACAGTCTTGGTGCAGATTTTGCTAATTTCCTGTAGCAGTTCTACTGAGGTGAGTTTGGGTGCTGGGAGTGGGATCTTAAGAGGAAGAGTTGTTACCCACCACTCGTCTACTACATGAGTGAGATCACTCTGAGTAATGAGAGGTACCGCCATCCTCTTCGGTGTCTTTTTTTAGTACTAAATGGTCCCAATCCTTTTCGGTGTCTTCTTGCTCAGGAATGGGAATATGGCCTGATCAACAGCCAGGGGATGTTCCCTGGGACTTATGTTGGGTCAGTCAGACATTTGCCCTCCAGGCTTCAAAATAAGAATATTTTGAGGCAGAATTGGCCATAAAAAGAAAATGTCAGACATTTACAAGTCTACAATACTGAAAATACTAATTTAAATATTAAAAAAAGATTTTATAAGCCAAAAGACCTGGCCAATTCTCAGTGTAACCCCAAGAATTGAGGCAACACTTTTACAAATACTAACCATTCAAATAGCCCCAAGTTGGGAAATTGGATTCCTCTGACTACATGGACATTTCTGGGGGCATCCATAAAAGGGTTTGCCCCAGCCACATCAAATTCCATTACAACACCTAGGCGGAGACCACCCCTTTCATAGGCTTGGCGGAGGTCCTCAAAGGTGCAATAATTTCAGCTAATGAAATTAGCTGAAATTTATCAATTCATTACCCCATGGGTATGTATTACCAAAAATTATCTCCCCATCCACCATTTAGCCAAAGTGAAGCAAGATTTTTAAGCTTTGATAGGCTGAATTTGTATTTCCTTACTTGGACTGTAACATGCCATTCAAAATTTATCAGTAATTTCACTTATGCTTGATACTTATTAAATACTGTATGGTCCATTATTGAGAGGGTTCATTTCTCTTATCCCCAGCATTTCCTGATAAAACTACAAAATTACCCTTAACTTTATACTTTTAGGAAACTTTATTATATTTCTTATTTACAGTGGTTAAAACCTTTTATTGTTGAATTTATGTAAATAGGCACCAGCGAGTTTCCCCAACGCGAAAATACAACAGGGTCATACACCAGAACAACATAATTGATAAAGAGGAGCCTGGGTCACTGGGTTTCAGGATACATGTCATTTTAACTACAAGTGAAGAGTCTGTGACCAAATGCCTCAGTACAACCAAGCGAAGTTTGAGCCTACCAAGCTGTCTTATTTTGCTAAGCTTAGAAGCCCATGCAGATTGTTGAAGGTGTTCTGATGTCAAGATTATTGTGGATACTACGCTTAAGAAGATTTCAATTTGAATATTGTTAATCACCTGAAGCTTTTAAGGAGTCCTGCCTATATAAGGAGCTAGGATTCAGTCAAACATATATGCCATATTCACCTCTTGGCATAACTATCAGTAAGGTCATTACAAAAGTAGAAATCACCTTTTATTAAGTCAAAGTTTACCAGCATCGGCTACCAGAGCTTCAAATTAATTGTGTTCCCAAGCTCAAGAAGAGATTGAGGTTTTCCTCAAACATCAATTACCAGGACAAGTTTAGACTGCTGGAACTGAGTCAACCAAAACAATTGGATCTTATTCTGCATTACTTTTTAATTTTGACGAATTGTCTTATCTTATCCATCTTTGGTGCTTGATAATGACATCATAATTTACTTATAGAAACACAGTTATTGGTTGAATTTAGAAAAATAATTGATTTCAACAAGAGCTCAGTATTTTTCAACTACAAGAGGCCACTTGTGTTCCACACCAAGAAAAGAAGGCTTGGAAGTAAGAGAAATTTGTTGAAACTGAGAATTCACTTCATTGTCAGCTATAAAACTTAAGAAAAAGGGATATATGCAGTAACCATCAACCATAGAAGCAGAGTCTTGTTCGCCTTTTTACGCTTGAAATTGAATGGACCTACTTCCAGGATAATAGAAGGTCACGTTGTCAACATCACTATTGATCTACTTGAACAGATGAAGGTAAAAATTTACTTCCCCAAAGGAGTCAGAGAACAGGATCTTAGAGTGGTGCATGTATTAGAAGATTCTACTATGTATAAGAAGTCAAAGATTTTCTTAAAAATATTGTCAAGGACACCTTAAAGGTCAGGGATGGTTGAACTGTTGCATAGTGTTGATGTATCACTATTTATTATGTCAATTCATGTCATAGCTGACTTTAAAGAGATTAGGCTACAAGTGCAAGCTTAGAAAGTACGTGAACTCAATGAACTGATGGACTAGCACTATGATATATTCAGCATTGGGCCTACTAAATATGGCTTGTGCAAGGGTGGAGTTCACAAGATCGATACTAGGAGCTCCATTCCCTTCTAATTGAGCCCTTCTTTCATTCCAAGCCTGAAAGTAGTCATTTTGAAGGAAGTATAGAACCTTATATATTCAAGCTTGATATGCCTCTTTAAGAGCCCCTGGGCGTCGCCCCTTCTTATAATGATAAAGTAAGGTGGGACTCACTGCATACTCATGGATTGCCAAAAATTAACACCTGATGAAGAAAGATATTTATCCCATAAAATGCATCAAAAAAGACTTGAAACGACTTGGAAGATTGCGCAACTTCACAGAAATGGAATTGGAAAGTGGATATTGTAATATGGAACAGTCAACAGAAGTGCAGAAGAAGTGTGCGCTTATCATCAGTCAAGGCAAGTTCAAACCAACACATATGCCAGAGGGCTTGTGCAACGCCCAGCTACGTTACGTTGATTAATAGAATAGATTTATTAAAGCACTGAAAATTTTAGGTGTTTTCATTTAATTGGATGATATCACGGTGTTCAGCAAGACGTTCAAGGATAAACTGAAACAACTTAAGGAGTTTTACTTGGTTAAGAGAGAACAATCTTGACTTTTTCCTTTCCTGTAACAATAACATTAGTTACCACAATTTGATTTAAACAGCAATTTTGATAATCACACAGGAGAGATGGGCGATTTTAACAAGTTCCAATTAAAAAGGGCGAAAGCTGTATCAGGCGATGGGCAAAATGGTGTGCCAAAGGGCAAGAAATGCCCTGGAGAGGGACTGGGAACCACTAGCACCAAGAAACCACAAACTCAGACACCATCCGAGTTTGTGGAGTTCACCAATAAACAAAATTTATATATGAAAATCCAGTGTGCCCAACTTCTATAAAAGATAGAGAATGGGCTCTGACTTTTCCTAGGGGTTGATTCTCCAGCTCTGTGGGAGAAAGCGGGAGAGGCACATGCCTCCCTTTTCCCCCATGTGGTGTACATTACCACTCATACCATCCACCGCAGTTGGATCAGTATGAGCTTTAAAACAAAAAAGATACAGATGCCACCACAAAAGTCTGCATCAAAATTGCCCTCCTCTAAGGGCAAACGAATTGTGTGCACCATGTTCACCAGATGGAACAAAGCAAACACTTCGTTCATCTCCTTCAACTAACCTACCAACCTTCCCTGCAAGATAATTGAGGAGGAGCTCCAACATGGACTTGTCATATATGGAGAAATTAACAACTAGAACTAAAGCAATTTCATCTGATGCTAAACCTGTGCACATGAAAAGCAATCGCAATGATCAACCCAATCCCTTAGGTGATCATGGACCTCAAAAAAATCCCACGCACAGTGGTGTTTAAATCTCAGATAAGGGAGTGTCAAAGGTATTCTACGTCACACTGGAACATGCACCGCCTATCTGCAACCACTACAACGCATTGGGGCACAAGAAACATGCATGCCCCATGAAGGAGAGCAGTATGGCCCCAGTATTCTCCAATGACGCCATGGACAAAGATGACAAATACTTCACCAAAAAGATTGACACCAACCACTACTTCCTCTAGGGAGAGTTTGGGCAATACATCCTCATAAACCAAGTATCACCCAAACTATGAAAAATGGTATAGAAGGCCGACATATGGGCAGCGTCCAAGGTTCCATCACTCACAGCCACCTCCATCGACCTGGCCAAATTAAGGAGGACATAGGTAATCAACTGAGCCAGCCAATCAGAGAAGAATGCCCAAGCTGAGGAAGAAGTGGAAGAAATTAACCAAGCAAACCAATCAGAGAAGAATGCCCAAGCTGAAAATTTTCTCAGCAAATCAACTGAATCACCACGTGATATCAATCAAGCAAACTTAATAGGACAATTCTGCTCTACTATGGGCGAAAATGTGGGACCCAATTCTACAAATTTGAACCCCACAACTAAAGAAAACAATCAGAGCACCTCACTAAACCAACATGAGCTATGAAAAGGAAAGTCTGACTCAAACCCTAAAAAGTGCAAGACTAAGTGAAATTGACACAGGGTAAGGAGTTGGACAATGACACAGAGTGGACTGGCCCAGTGACACAGAGCAAGTACCAGAATACAGGCACTGCGTTAGGGTTGGGAGGCCCTCCCAACAGCTCCTGAGGCGCCAAGGGCACCTCAGTGTCAATAGGGATGTTAAACACTGTGGGAGCCATGGCTCAAGATTCCCAAGCCAAAATGCTGTACTTCCTGTGAAAACCCCTTTAGATATCTTGGCCATCCAAGAAACCCACTGTCTACAGGGGGATGAGGGATCCAGGTCAGCCAGGGTCTCATCATCCCTATTGGTATGGACGTTCCACTATAAGGTCATCTGAAAAAATTTAAAAATCACTAATTCCTCTTCAAATATGCATGGCCGTGTCCTCATAGCAAAGATTGCAAGCTAAGATGACACAACCTTAATTTTATGCATCTATGCACCAAGCACCGCAGGCTAGAGAAAAAATTCCTTAAAACTGTCCCAACACTCTCTTTTTTAGCACTAATGTGTCACTCAAAAGGTGGAGCTGCTACACATCTTATTTGCATATGGGCCAAACAAAGGGATTATCATAAATTAAAAAACTTCTAATATAGCTCCTAGGTTATCAGCCTAGGAAGCCATATCAGAAGGCGAGGAAGCTTTGGGGAAACTTTTGTCTGGGGCCGCTTTAGCTGGCGGACTACGGTGGACAACATAGGGGTAGGGGCATCAGCGACATAGAACATTAGGAGGTATAGCTGCAAGTTTTCTTCATTTATGAGGCCAACGGTATCCATCGCTCAACGTATTGAGCAAGTTGATGCTCAAAAAAAGTGATGAGAGCTGGCACACAAGTGAAAGACTTGATTCGCTGGCGGGTTTGGGGATAGTTGGGTTCAAAAAGAGAGGTTTTGCCGCATTCTGTCCCAACGCTCACCCTCCCACCAGATACCATCCTGTTTGGTGACTTAAACTTCTGGGATAACCCCAACATGGACCAATGGCATAACCCCAGGGGATACCCCCCAGGAACATAGGATTCCGTGAATGAAGGCATCCCTTGATCTACATGATACTCTCCCCCCAGGTTACCACTCCTTCCCCACATGACCTGCACCAACATACATGAGGGAACGCTCATCTCACTTAACCACATAGACTTCATCCTCACCCCAAATCCCACCGCTCAAACATCTCCAACTTTTCAACAAAAATTATCAATTTATCTGACCACCAACTCATTTCAGTGCAGCTTTTGCCAACCCAAACTCACACAAAGGCATCGACCTGGAGGATGCTACACCTGTAAAACATAAAATTGCTCAAAATATCTGACTGAGTCAAACATGAGGCCTTGAACCCAAAATTTGCAACCCATTCATATCAGACCCCATTGAAACCCAGGCAAATTTCAAAGCCAAACTAATAACTAAAACTCGCCATCTCGTCTCACATAAGTACACCACTGACACAGCCACAATTAGGCGCAACTTAACTGAACTGGACCACCTCAAGCTCAACACCTCAAAGTATAGCTATAGCCCCAGCTAGGGGCGAAAATGAGAGGAAATATCCTCGTGATTAAACGCCCTCATATTTGAACATGAGCACAGAATCAAATTATTGAGAAAAGTTAAGTTTATCTAAGAATGCAAAAACTGCTCAACGTACTTCTTAAGCCAATTCCACTCCCATAGCAACCGGCCCACGTGTACACAAGTCTGCAAGGCTGACGGCACCATGGCAACTCACCCAGCGGAGGTCAAGGTGGAAGTACACCACTACTACACTGAGATATATTGCGACACCCTAACTGGCACCCCCCCCCAAAAAAATTAATATTTTTAAACACACCACCAGAATAAGAGCGCACTGCCGGACTATAACCACCAAACCCTAATCATACAGGAGGAGCTCTGGGGCACATTCCGCAGTGAACCACGTAGGAAATGCCCTGGGCCTGATGGGATACCCTACAAATTCTACAAATAATACTTCAGTAAAATCTCCCCCCACCTCTTGGCATCAATGAACCAGCGCCTGCTGGAGACAAGACAGCTACCTGGTGGCCAAGACTCCTATGTTATAAACCTGTTTAAGGAGGGCGACAAACTAGACCTTACCAACTGGCGCCCAATAGCACTCTCTAACACTGATACAAAACTATTTACAAAATTTTTAGCCACCAGATTAAGCAAGATAGCCTCCAAAGTCCTGTCGCCCAATCAGTTTGGGTTCATACCAGGGAGTTCAATCTGGACCAATATACACTCCATCGCCAACATATACTAGTCTAAAGCAACTGGAGCCCTGGTATTCCTAGACCAAAAGAGAAGGAATATGACCTCATTTTTTGGTCGTACCTGAAGGAATGCCTAAGCGCCTTCAAACTCCCACCCAGATTCAAAAACTGGGCGATTCTCCTTAATGAATCCCCATCCATGGCTGGATGCGGCCCTTGTTTCTTAACAACAAGATCACACCACACAGAGGGATCAAACAAGGGGACCCGCTCAGCCCACTGCTGTATAACTTTAATACTGATACAACCCTTTGTATCGCTGACTCATGCCTCATGGGCATAAACGCACAAGGCTAACCAACAGTCAAGATATTAGCCTTTGCGGATGAATGCATAACAGATATAGCTAACAACAATCATGCCTGACAGCTGGAACGGACCCTGGAGGAATATTCCATTGTGAGCAACGCATCTCTCAATAAAAGGAAAATGGAAATAATCTTCCTAGGCTAGTAAACTAACAACTGGGACACAACACCCAAAACACACAGCCCCCATGAAGGAACAACACACTTATCATACACTTCACATCAACTCTTTCAACCAACCCTGTCTTCCACCTTAGGTATGGCTGGAAACAGGGGTATGTCAATGAGACAAAAGGTAACAATCTACTACAGTGGGTGTGTTAGATTTTTGATGGTTGACTTGAAAATAAACCCTTTGAGAAAACCATCAATGCTGATAGATTACTCCCATTGATGGATCCTTTGATCCTTCCTGATTCATCTGCATAATCTGATAAATCAGATTCACCTCATAACCGCTCTGATTTCTTCTGAGATGCCCAATTATCATAGCTAATAATAGCTATGATATTATTACTTTATGGCCAATTATGGGAACCACTTGGGTGAACCAAGTGAATTTATGGCACAAACTTAGTTGCATTTATATATTTAATGCAAATATGATTAATGAATAATAATCTTTATGTATGTTGATCACCATAATCAGCATGATAGTACTTATATATGGGCTTCCCAATTAGGGGAGTACCAAGTACTATCAAGAGGGTTGCTGACGTCCTGATTAATGGTGAGTCATTATTTGAAACCATATAATCTTTTTTATCAATTGTTGTATTTTGTCAGCTGTATGACAAAACGATAGTACTTGCACATGGACAGCCTGAATAGGGAGTACCTAGTACTATTGAGAGGCCTGATAAAGTCCTGATAGGGGTACATCAATATTCAAATTCTATATATTCTTTTCCCCCACTTGTTGTATTTTGTCAGCTGTATAAAAATTTAATCGGGCTGAATGAAAGGCTAATACACCACTAAGGTGCTAATATTATGCCTAAAGTCTTTCCAATTATGAGAGTAGTGGCGCCTTCAATTGGGCTATAACAATTGTAATTAAGTTGTTCAAGGGCTGAATTAACTTGGGGATATTTTAATAACCACTGCCATAATCCATAGCGGATTGGCATGGTTTTAACTAACTCATCTAAGAGATGATATCGCCAGGAGATGTCCTAGAGGTATAAAATACTGGCGCCTGGCCCTAGAATAAGATCATCATCTTTCCATATCCTCATATTTTCATCTTATATCTTCTTATCTTAATTCGATCTTCATATTAAGAGTGTAGGTAAGCATTCAGGGGAGCTTGTCATAATTACCTGTGCCTGGAGAGTTCACAATTAGAGAGGGAAAATTACCCTAGAAGATACCAAGAGAGTCAAATGTTGTTGTTTAGCTTTGTGAGCTTCCAAACGGTTAAAAATACCATAAGACACATAGCATAATCGAGGATTTATCAGCTGAAACTCTTCCTGACTATTGAAACAGGAATACATTTAATTAGCGAGCTAATATTAAAAACTCACAAGTGGTGCTCACTTCAGGGGTCAACCAGAAATACACTCTTAATATGAATTTTATGAAAACAGACATTTAAACAAATTTTTAAATTTGGTACAAAACATCTACAGTCAACCCACGATGAAGAAGGAATAAATTTAATTAATTTCCTCAAAGCAGGCAAAGAGTTTTTTTATATGGACCCTTATGCCCATAGCTATAATAAAAGTTCCCTTTCTTCCACACAAGATGACTATCATTTAAATAGAAATCCAGTCTTTAGTAAATTGGGACCAAACGATCAATCTGAATGGAATGAATAGGAAGAAAACCCAGATTATGGTGGAAAATCCTCTGATCTAAAGCACACACAAAATCCAATTTTGCCTAATTGTCCTACATGAAATTCTAATGAGAGAGGAGATAAAGCACTAACCACTGGAGGATCAAGCCAAGATGTTATTGACCCAACTACATTGCCAAAAGTTGTTAAAGATAGTCTTAAGCCACTATCAGCCAATTTTGAGACTATTATGAAAATGATACAGCTCAATTTTAGATATGAAATTTAACCTCTATATGACATAACAGGATACTACAGATGGCATGTTAGTAGCTTTTTCCAGAGCAAAGAGTCAATATTTTACATTTTGAAGGTCATAGCTAAATTTGATTGGATTATAGCCTGGCAAGAGCAGCTTTTTTGTAAGCTTATGACTAAAAATTGCATATGGAATTGAGTTTGTCAAGAGGCATTCAACCAGCTTCAATCAGCCCTAATATCAGCCTCAGTCCTCCAATATCCAGATTTTGAGCATGAGTTTATCATCCAAACTGATGCATCACTTACAGAAGTTGGAGCCATTTTGTTTAAAATAGGGGAAGACGGCGAGGAACACCCAGTTGCCTTTGCTAGTTGGACTCTAAACATCCATGAACGGAACTACATGGTAACAGAATGGGAATGTTTGGTGGTCATATATGCCTACAAACAATTTTGGGTTTTTCTCCATGGCACTCACTTTACAGTTTTTACAGACCATTCATCCCTTGATGGCTGAACAACTTGAAGGAACCTGAGGGCTGATTAGCGCAGTGAGCACTAAAACTTCAAGCCTATAATTACACAATTAAACATCATGCAGAAGTGAAGCATCAAAACGCCAACTGCTTATACCGTTTACCTATGATCGCCACTTTCAGTTTGGCCGCTGATGAGTTATTTCAAAAATGGTCAGTTGAGAATTCCAGGATGAGCCTGAATCCATTCAAAAAATACTCAAGGATCTACAAAAAACACTTTTATGGAAAATGGGGTGTTGTACAAATTGATTGAAGGAAAAAAGGTTATTCTTCCATGACACTCAGCCCAAACAGACCTAATAATGGCAGCGCATAAGGCCATAGGTCATGGTGGATTTAAGAAGACAAAGGAACATCTTAAATTGTACTACTGGGAGTTGATGCACTTTGATATTCAGTAAACACTGGAGTGTTGTGCCAAATGCCAAGGCGAAAAACCTTTCCTAAAAAGCACATGTTACCAGCATGTTTGGCCCAAGTTTGCTTGGCATACCATATCAATAGATGTTGTCAGACCACTTCCCACTAGCAAATCTAAGGCCAAATACATCATCGTGTCTATTGACAACTTAACTAAGTATGTTGAAGACAAGGCTATTCAGGAAGTAGGTGCAATAACCACGGCCAAGTTTATCCTTGAAAAATGTTATCCACAAGCATGGTTGTCTGCAGGCTATTCTGACCAATAATGGAACTAATTTTACAGCCAACGTAATTATGAAGCTTAACCAGCTGATGAGAGTAAAAGGTGTACTCTCTGCTCCCTACCATCCTGAGAAAAATGGAACAGTTGAGCGCATAAATGGGACACTTGTGAATATTGTCCAGAAGTTAACCTCAAGCAAACCATCTGAATGGAGTACATTCATAAGCTCAGCTGTGTTTTCTTACAACATTTCATATCACTCAGCCAAAAAGTTGTTGCCTTTCCAGGTCTTATATGGAAGACATCTGGCCCTACAATTGGTGCTTTATTCAGTCCTAGAAGATCCTGGTGAAAGCAGTTATCCTCATTATGTCGAGATGCTTGCCAAAACCATAATTAAGTTGCAAGCTCAGGCCTTTGACAACAGTTTTGCTGTTAAAAAGGCCCAACATGAAAAGGATTAAAAAAGTTGATATGATTTGGCCAAATTCAAAGTTGGTGAAGAGGTACTATTCTGTAACACACATGGATCGGGCTGATTACAAAAGTTAAATTGCATTTGGGTTGGCCCATTTGTGATTATTGAAAACGTCTAGGTTTGATTATACCATCAAATAGGTTAAAACAGACCATATTTATAATCAAAACCATGAAGAATTCCTAAGGAAGTTTAGGAAGTGGCCAAACTAAAGAGAAAAAATATAAAAATATGTATACACAATTTATAAGATAATAATATTTATGAAAAATAAAAAATAATAATAATAAAGATATATATATAATAGTAGTAAAAGAAAAAAATTCTATCATCTATATACATAGTAAAAAAAGAATAAGAATTTATAGAATAAGGAAAAAACTTTTCTTTCTCGTTGCAAACACTTTTGCAACCCATTCAATTCAAGACTAAATCCAGTTTGATCGTCTCATAGAGGAGATTAGTCTGCGCCCATGTCTGGGAGCAGTTGGGCAAGCAAGGCAAGAGGAGCAGGCGGAAGGCCCACGGCCTCTAACGTTTGAATATGCTCTGGAGAATCTGGCGTAATAGAAAAAAATCTCAAAAAACTGGCGGTCACAATTTCCCTGGAGATACTCGCATGGCAAGCATGATGCAACCAGTACATCAACGCTACACTCTCAGCCACTTTCATCAGTAAAAATTTGGAGTCCGTATGTATCTAGACATCCAAAAAACAGCCTTATGGGAAAAATTTTGTAAAGATGTACACAAAATTTTCCTGACCGCGGTGTACGTTGCACCTCACTCCATGTCATGCAGTTGGCTGGACCTGGGTTTCAAAAGCAAAATAGCAGCAGACGAGGCTGTAGCGGTGCACATAGTGGTCAACCTCCCCAAAGGGCAACAGGTCATCAAAACCAAAAGGACCAGATGGACAAAATCAAACCAAATTTTCCTCACATTTGACTTTTTGCCTACTACAGTAAAATGTGACATTTTGGAGCAACACCTGAAAGATGGTCTCGCCATATATATGGCGAAATACAATCTTTTGAAATGCAATGTTTCATGCTGATGCCACACCTGTGCACCGGCAAAGCCATCGCAGTTCTGACCCCAACTGAGGATATTGCGAAGGACCTAACCCAGATCCCACACTCCACTTTTATTGATATCGCAGGGCACACCACCCACCCATTTCAGGTAACTGTGGACAGCGCGCCCCCATTTTCACCCACTGTGACGCGTTTGGCCATAAGGCGCACGCATGCCCCATCAAGGAGGGCGTCACATTCCAAGAGCACCCCTTGGTGGCCATGGCCAGCGGAGAGGCGCACTACGAACCAAATGTAAGCACCAAGGAGGCTTTCCTGTGGGGAGCACAAGGCTGCTACCTATTGGTAAAGCCCATCTCCCTGCAGGAGTGGAAGAAGGCCAAGCAGGCCCATAGAGCCACAGCCAAGGAAGCGGCCAAGGCCACCACCACCATCCCACACTCATAACGCCAGGAGGACATGGAGACCTTCGTGGTGAAAGTGACTCAGGAATCCATCACCCAATCAGATTGGGAGGCCCATGCTGAGTGGGCCACTCAATCTGAGGATCCAATGGGAGATTTGATCTCACCCAATCGCTGCACCCAAGCTCCAGTTGAAACTGACTTGGGATCTATCCCAACTGAAAATTTTTTTTCCAAACAATGGTGCACCAAACTTATCCGCACCACAAAAAATTCGTCCAACGTCAGGAAAACAAAAAGCGAAGGCCAAAGCCAATGCAACTCTTTCTGCAAAAATTAACAAAAACCCTGATAGCGTTGCTGCTAACACCCGCGCTGCTGTGAAAGCCCATGGGGACCTTGAAGAGGCTGGTGGGCCCTGGTGCCCACCCCCTCACACCTAAGGTGCGATGGGGGAAACCTTCACTCTAGGGATGCTGTTTATTGCCGGACTCAAGGCCTCCCCATCCTGGGCTAGGAAACTGAGTTTTTACAACACAATTTACCTGTGGATATCCTGGCCATCCAGGAGTCCCCCTGTCTGTTAGGTTCTGAGGAAGCTTGGAAAACAATGCTCCTTCCATCCCTATCCTTTTGGTCGAAGCACTGTGGGGTGCTAATTTGGAAATCTAATTTTTTCAAATTCACATCCTCAGAAACATTTCTAAATGGCTGAGTGCTCATCGTCACCTTCTCATGGGCCGACGTTGTGCACACAATCGTCAACATTTATGCCCCAAATGGTGCACACAAGCGTTGTGAATTTTTCTCGTCAGTCAAATCCCTCCCATTACCCCCTGATTCTTTCCTAGTTGGTGACATGAACTGTTGGCTAACCTCAACAATGGACCGGTGGCCACCCTCACCCAATGCCCCACAAGGTCACATAGAACAACGTGTTCTAAAAGCCACCCTTGGGTTAATGGATGCGCTGCCACGACATGCCCCACTGCTTGAAAACATGACGCGTCCCCACGTCCACAACAGCCAATTAAGGTCCATGACCCACATTGACCTTATTCTAATGCCGGCGAAATTCCAACCTCACATCTCCCACTTCAAAACAACGAAAATGGAATTCTCTGACCACCGACTGGTCTCAATAACATATCACTTACCCGTCACAGTTGCAAAGGCCCCACATTGGTGTAAAATCTGCCCCCCTGAGCTCACGTCATCAGAATTTTCCATGTGGGTGGAAGAGGCAACTTTGGTGAAATCGTTTGTTGCACCATTTTTCATGGACCCCATTTCCACATGGGCAACTTTCTAAGAGGACACCATCCGCCACTATCGCCATCTCTCCTTCAGATGCTCATGAGCCACATTGGCGGTTATCTCGCGCACTCTAGCGGAATTGGCCCACTTGGAGTCCAACATTCCAGCCACAGGATACAGCCCTGCATGGGGCCAGAAGTGGGCAGAGGCAGCCGCCCACCTCAACGCACTCAAAAGGCAACACAAACATCAGGTTTGTGTTTAATACAGGGCCACACGCATCACTAAAGGCGACAAGTGCACCACATACTTCTTTAAAAAAATTTTCGCACCACGCCAGAGCGTGGCCTGCACACAGGTGTGAGGATCAGATAATTCCATTGTGGACACACTGGCCGAAGTGGCAATTGAAGTGCAAAAATATTACTCCGAGTTATACTGAGCTGAACCAATTCAGCCAGCTGAAATGGCAGAATTTCTTGACTGAGCTCATATCTGCACCATTTTCCGATACCTGGAAATAATGAATTTAATTACTCTGAACGAATTATGGACAGCCATTCGCGGTGTGCCAAACCAAAAAATTCCCAGGCCCAGATGGCATTCCATATGAGTTCTACAAAAATTATTTCAAATATCTATCCCCATTGCTGCTAGCCTCACTTAACCAAAGCCTGTTGGAAACGCGCCTCCTACCAGGAGGACATGAGGCCTTTACTGTCACACTCTTCAAGAAAGGGGATAAGCTTGACTTAACCAACTGGCGCCCCAAATCTCTAACAAACACAGACACCAAAATTTTAACAAAAATCATGGCTAACCGTTTAGGGACTGTAGCATCTGCCACCATCTCCATAGAACAATTCAGTTTCATCCCCAGAAGGTCGATTTGGGATAACGTGCACTCTGTGGCTAATGTATGTCAGTCCACAGCCTCTGGGGCACTTGTATTCTTGGACCAACAAAAGGCCTATGATAGAGTAAACTGGGAATACCTTAGGGACTGCCTCCATCAATTCCGCCTACCCCCGCTTCATAGAATGGGTGATGCTGCTCACGGAATCTGCGACAATGGCAGTGCGTGGCCCAGGCTTCTTAACAGAAGTAGTCCACCCTCAAAGGGGCCTGCGACAAGGGGACCCCCTCAGCCCACTCTTATACAACTTCAGCCTTGACCCACTACTGCGAAATGTGAATGCCCAACTCACTGGGGTCCATGTGCCAGGCCAAACCCCAGTCAAGATGATGGCATTTGCAGATGATTGCGTGGTGGGGGTGTCTAATAACAAAGATGCACGCGCATTTGAAGCCCTCATACAGGAATATTCCCGGGTAAGCAACGCGGCACTGAACGCCTCCAAAACCGAAATCATCCTCCTTGGTCAGTTTCAGAACTGCTGGGCCCCAGCAATCAGTTCCCAACCCAGCCAACTGCTCGCCCACGTCCACGCCTTACTAATTCAACACACACCGCTCCACTGGTGCTCCCCTTCGTGCCACGTCCTACCATAGGACCGGTGCGCCATCTGGGCGTGTGGATGGAGGCAGGCGGATATGCGTCAGCAGTAATGAAATGCCGTATACTGGACAACGTGACGAAGCGAATCGCCTCTCTCAGAGCCCACCCTACTATTCTCACTGGCAGGGTTGTTCTTGCCAACTCTATGCTCCTATCCAAAGTCTGGTTCGGAGCCCATGCCATTCCCTTCTCACCAAGCTTCTTCAAATCCCTGTATGCTTTGCTGCAAGGATGGCTTTGGTCAGGCCGCCCTCTACCAGTACGGCTAGAGGTCATGTTTGGCCCTCATCATCAAGGTGGCATGGGCCTGCTTGACTTCAAAGCCCATGCTGCCAAGATCCTGGGCACTTGGATCGCGGCTGTCACTGCTCCTACACTCCCATCCCAACACTGGTCCCGCGCGGCCCGCTCCAACTTCTCCTGAGCCTTGGGCCTCAACAATCCATCAAACCCCACTCCCTGATGAAATACCTCGCATCACACACATCGGCCACAGGTCCTCACAGGACTAAAACCCACTACAAACGAATCCTACTCTCCATGCAAAGCGCAGAGTGGAGAATTCAAATTAGCGGACATACAACCTGAAGAGGCCGCCCCTCTCCTCAGTTCACACAGAGGTACAGGGCTACCCATTCATGATAGCGTGATTCCCATTTGACCCCATGTCCTATCCAGGGTTGACTACCTGGATATGATGGACATCCCTTATTCCACTGAGACCCAAAAGACTATCTGGAAATACGCACACCATCCTCTGTTGCAGCCTCAAGTCCGCTCCCATGTGTGGCGCTGCCTGAGGCGGGTGTATCGTACAGCTGAGCGCTCTAACGCTTTACACTCATCCTGTGTCGTGTGTGGCCAGTATGGAACGCTGTTCCACCGCCTGGAGAAGTGCCCCACCTCTAAAGTGATATGGCGCGAAGTTCAACGTCAGCTAGGCCAGGATCAAACGCATCCCTTCAGTCTGTCAAGAGATATGTTTGCTTCATCAATGGCCTCCCCCTCCCACCCTCCCTCCGTGCTCTGGTGGTTGCAATCGCCATGTGGACTATCCACACGATTGTCTTGGATGCCATCGCTGGCTCCATCCCCACCCTCCCAGAAGCTGTCCACAGATTCTGGTCTCATTTGGTGGACCACTTTCAAGCGTGGATGTTTGGATATCTCCCACCGCGTCGCTGACAGCTGGTCTCCTCCTGGTTCCCAGTCTGGTTCATCAAATCAGACCTCTTCCTCCACACGTGCTCAATAGTGGCTACGGCCCCTTCACACGTTCCCTCCCCCTCCCCATAAGTGGCGTTCCCGCTGGCAACAAGAGATAGCATCGCTTCTCTGGGGTGCCTCCCCTGGTACTAAGTTTGTCTTTCCTGAGTCATATTCGGAAGTGTCCATCCCATGGTCGGCCTTCCCGCAATAAATTACTTTTATATAAAAAAAGAATAATTAGAATAAGTAATAAGAAAACAATATATTTTAATTAACAAAAAGGTATTTTAGTCCTCTGCTTTAAGGGGGAGGTGACTTGGAACCTGATTCTTCATATTCATGCGCCAATTCAGCCCAATCTAGTTGCTGGGTGACAAGGAAAAGGGCCATAACAGAATAGAGCCAGATGCGCCGCATGCTCATTGAGGACAACTCCCAGCGAACAATGGGGAGAGGAGGCACAAAACTGTTTATAGTTACCCAATCGAGACCAAAATCAGGTGGAAAACATGCGCCCAGAAAAAACAGTTGACTAGGAAATCAGTTTAATATTAATAAATCTCCAGGGCTGACAATCTAACGCGATACACCTGGGTTTTCCATCACTTGATTAGAGGAGGAAAATTCAATAAACAACTGAAGGCATCCAGTCAGGGAAAATGTGCATAAGATGGCTGACTACAGCCATCCTGGAAGGTATTCATTAGCGTTATCCTGATGAAGGGCCTCAAAAGCTGCTCAAACGGCTGAGCAAAAATGAACATCTTGAATGTCATGGGTATTCAAGCCCAAAGAGGAAGCAAAATTGGTCCAATTTTCAAGTGGCACAGACCAGGAACCAAGGACCTCCTCCACAAAGCTTTTGACCTGAACGAAATCTTGAGGTCAAAAAGAGGAATCATCAGCCAGCAAAAGACAAACAGGGTCATAAAGATGATAGTATTCAGCCTGAGCTTCATTGGGTGGTTGGCCTTGACAAGAATAGTTGGCCAACTCCAACAGCGCATTGTAGTTTCAGGCCATTGGGAAATGGCCGAGTACAAAGAGAAACTCCACCAAACGATCGCCGTCCCAATAAACTAGCTGGAGCAAAAATATTGGCTCCCTTAAATCAAAAGAGTTTCCAAAGTTGTCCGCTGAGATAGTTGTGGAAGCATGAGACCTGACTTGTACCCTATTGATCCTCGGTTAGGATCCACAGCTGGGACAACTTACTCCTCAACAATGGTTCTGGACTGAGTTGACGTCATGACATCTGGCGCGTAAAGAAGCTGGCCCAACTCTGCTGCCTTAAGAGAGCCTAAGAACAGATGCATATATATGTTCCTGTTCAGATGAGTAAACTAACGCGGCTGATCAGGTTTGAGGAAGCAATTAAATTGTGATATGCGGTGGTTGAGCTGTTTTCAGAAATTGAAGATGAATTCAGGAAAATTCAGGGTTTATATTCCAGTCAAGTAGGGGGAAATGTTAGATTTTAATGGTTACTCGAAAATAAATCCTTTGAGAAAACCATCAATGCTGATAGATTACTCCCATTGATGGATCCTTTGATCCTTCCCAATTCATCTGCATAATCTAATAAATCAGATTCACCTCATAACCGCTCTGATTGTGTCTGAGATGCCCGATTATCTAAGCTAATAATAGCTATGATATTATTATTTTATGGCCAATTATGAGAGCCACCTGGGTGAACAAAGTGAATCTATGGCACAAACTTAGTTGCATTTATATATTTATTGCAAATATGATTAATGAATAATAATTTTTATGTATGTTGATCACCATAATCAGCATGATAGTACTTACATATGGACTTCCCAATTAGGGAGTACCAAGTACTATTGAGAGGGTTGCCAATGTCCCAATTAAGGGTGAGTCATTATTTGAACCTATAGATTCTTTTCCATCAATTGTTTTATTTCATCAGCTGTATGACAAAACGATAGTACTTGCACATGGACAGCCTGAATAGGGAGACCTAGTACTATTGAGAGGCCTGCTGACATCCTAATTAGGGGTACATCATTATTCAAATTTTATATATTCTTTTCCCCCAATTATTGTATTTCATCAGCTGTATGACGAAATGTAATCAGACTGAATAAAATACTAATACACCGCTATGGTGCTAATATTATGCCTAAAGTCTTCCCAATTATGAGAGTAATGGCGCCTTCAATTGGGCTATAACAATTGTAATTAAGTTAATTCAAGGGCTGAATTAAATTGGGGATATTTTAATAACCACTGCCATAATCCATAGCGGATTGGCATGGTTTTAACTAACTCATCTAAGAGATGATATGGCCAGGAGATGTCCTAGAGGATAAAATACTGGCGCCTGGCCCTAGAATAAGATCATCATCTTTCCATATCCTCATATTTTCATCTTATATCTTCTTATCTTAATTCGATCTTCATATTAAGAGTGTAGGTAAGCATTCAGGGGAGTTTGTCATAATTACCTGTGCCTGGAGAGTTCACAATTAGAGAGGGAAAATTACCCTAGAAAATACAAGAGAGTCAAATATTGTTGTTTAGCTTTGTGAGCTTCCAAACGGTTAAAAATACCATAAGACACATAGCATAATCGAGGATTTATCAGCTGAAACTCTTCCTGACTATTGAAACAGAAATACATTTAATAAGCGAGCTAATCCTCAAAATCTCACACGGTGTCCAACCGCGTCACCTCCCTCAAGGGAAGATCCCCAGGACTAATGGGGCGATTAACAGTTGCCAACTCACTCACCCTCCTGATGATGTGGTTCCCCACTCACAAAATCTCCTATTCACCTACATTCATATACTCAATCTGTGCACTTATCCAGGGATGTCTGTGTCCTGTGTCCTGGCCACCTGTAGAGGTAAAAACACTCTTCATCCCAAGCTTTAGGAAGGCATGGGCCTAATAGACTTTGTGTAAGTCCAGGGGAACGCCCCCTGTGTGTAGATTGGGCGCTCTTTTCATTTTTGAATAAAAAGGAACCAAAGAGGGCAGCTGTGCCCCTCATCTCCCAGAGTGACCTTGCCCACGTGATAAATTTGAGCTGGTTAACAGCCCTCTCTCTTAGAATTCATCCCCAGTACCCTCGCTCACCTCAGTCAAACTGGTCAGTCAGATTGTGGAAACCTTTGCTGAGATCACCAAATCAATGTTGAAGAATTTGAGACCAATGGGATCAAAGCAGGATGATCAGAAATTGCATGCCAAAAAAGGGACAAATAAAAAATTACTGGCCAGAATTGTGGACGGTAATAACTTGTATCCAATATGATTGTTGACCCCAACTTCCTCCCAAAATCGTTAGGGGATGATCCCATATGGGCAGATGGTATCTTTGGAAATCATCTCTGACAGCTTGAACCCCAATCCAGGAAATTGGAAATTTGTGGCCAATGGAACTCATTTCACAGAACAAACAATCCAGAGACCGGGAACAGGCAGGTTAGGCGCCCCAAACCCATTTCCAACCAATGGGGACCGCCCCTATGGGGGGGTGGCCCTGGGGATTTCCATTTGCTTGTCAGTCCAGATGATGTTGCACTAACTGATGAAAATGCAGTTGAGTCTCAGTTCAGGCGTTCAAGGTCAAACTGACAGCGACTAGGCCTGCTGCCAAATCCTTTTATGTTAGTTTCAATTGAGATTATCTGCCCCATTCCCCGGAAAATTCGCCAAGTTAAGTGAATTTGAGGGACGCAGTCCCTGCTTGGATGCACCCCAATTGAACACTATTTAATCAGTTGCCTTGCACTGAGAAAATTGTTGGTCGATTTTCTTCATTATTTTTCCATTAAAATCATTTCCACAACATTTAGCTTTTTATTTTGGAAAATAAACCATCTTTTCTTCTGGCATACCCACACCCCTCAGGGTTTATGGCAATGTTCTTCTGGTATTTCACTAAGTTTCTATACTCAATTATGGCTCATATGCAATTTTTGGCGGAACTCCTTCCCAATTCCATAACCGTTGTATCAGAAGCAGTGCCTCTAACATTCAATTTTCCGTTTGGGTGCTTCAGCACTCAGGCTGGCAGGCTGGTCTAATTATAACTTGCTGTATTCCTGACACTGAGTCCACACTAACCGCATATTGGGCACATGGATAAAGGAAGTTCTAGCCCCAGACCTCCCACAACACTGGTCTAGAGCGGCTAGGGCCAACTTTGCACAGGCGCTCAAAATGTCCAACCCACACAACCTGTACAGTCTGCTCACATACCTTGAAAACTGCCCCAATGCAGCGTGCCCACATGGATCCCCCTCACTTCAAACGCCTCCTCCACACCATTTGGTAAATGGGGTGGACCATCACTCTCACAGGCACTAGTCAGGAACGGGGAAGGCCCAAAGCTGACTTCATGGTAAGGAAACAGATGACCACCCCCAGAGGGACACACATGATGTGGCCCCCCATTCATTGCAAGAATCGACTACCTGGATGCTTTAGACATCCCCTACGATCTCACAACACAGAAGGCAATATGAAGGCTAACACATCATCCGCTCCTCCAGCCAAGGGTAAGAGCCGACACCTGGAGTTACCTCAGAAGAGCCTACAAAACAGTATATCGCTCCAACTCTCTTTATGCAGCATGCGCAGTGTGTTGAGGGGATGGAACCTGCGCCACCGCCTCAAAGCATGCCCCCCATCCAGAGCCATATGGCGGGAAGTTGCTCCTGTGTTAAGAACTAAAAATAACCAGGAGCTGTCAATCTCCAGAAGCCTCCTCGCACTCTAACTTAAATCCCCAATAACACCCATACTCCGCTCCCTAATAGTTGCCATTGTAATGTGGAAATCAACACTATAGCACTGGATGCCTTTAAGGGAATCTTGCCCACCATCCGTGGGACAATCATCAGATTTTACCTACACCTACTGGTACACTTCCAAGTCTGGCTATATGGATAAATGAGGCTGGAGCAACAAAAACTTGTTGATTCATGGTTCCCAGTCTGGTTTCTGCATATGGACCCCTTCCTCCACATCTGCTCCATATTAGGGGAAACCCCTTTGGAGTAAAACATTCAACCCCCTATACCTGATGGAACCGTCTAGCAACAGGGTATCTTGTCTACTCTAGGGTGCCTAAATCTCGCTATACTTCACCTCCCCCTATCCCATTACATATATCAGTATTGTCCGTCCCAATGTCGGCTTAACTAAGTTAAATAAAAAGAGAGAACAATCTCAAATTTAAGAGAAGCAAGTGATTAATTCTGAAGAGAATGGTAAACTCTATCATACATTAAGTGAATAAGAGAGGAAATAAGCCATCAAGTTAATTCGAAGCTAATTCCAATATGAGTTCCCAAGTACATGAAAGACATCCAGGTGTTCTAGGCATGGTGGGTAGCCACCACAAAACATACAAACTTCACATACATTACTGTGCTGCTTATGCACCTACACAACAAAGGAGTTCTATTAAATAGGAACAAGAGCAATAAGATGCCTTCAAACAGTTTAAGCAGAAGCTAAAAGAAGCTATATTACTATATACTTGGATATTGTAAAGTTCTTCTATGTTAATACAGACGCCAGCGATGTGGCTATGGGCGCCATTTTAGCACAGTTAGATAAAGAAAGAGTAGATCACCTGGAAAGAGTTTTACTTAAATACATATACCAGGTAAGAGTGCAAATACACAGTTACAATAAGTGAGTACATTTCAGTAATCAGAGCAGCATGTCACTTCCAACCTTACATATTCAGTGTACACTTAAGGGTTATTACAGATTAATCCACTCTGAGATGGTTTATGAACATAAAAGAGACAGACGCAAGACTAACAAGATGGGACGTTCATTTGCAAGGCTACAATATTGAGATTCTGTACTGGGCAGGAGAGAATCACCTGAACATGGATGGCTTATTGCACTTTCCCGTCTTCTAAATTCATGAAAATGAGAGTGATATGATCTATATGTTTATAGAAAACTAGAGAAGAAATTGAAAGAAGAGATGATGCAGTCAAGAAGTTACTGAATAGTTATTCCACAGAGATTAAATCTAAGATGGACAGCTGGAGAAACAAATATAAGAGAAATGGCTACCTTACATGAATCCAAGCAAACAAATATTGTTAGTTATGAAAGAACATTGTCAAGTAGGACATGGATGGCTACAAAAATTACTTTAGCATCTCAAGTAAATATTTTTACTGGGAGGCTATGTTAGACGATTCCAGTCATTCTATGGAGCTCTGTATTGAATGCACCAATTACAAACCTCTCCTGAAGAAGTTTGAGTTTCTGCATGTCCCTCCAAGAGCGCTCTATCACAAAGTTTCCACTGACGTTGCTAGAACATTCACAAAGTCATAAATTGCAAAATAAGATTTTCTGCTTTTTTTCCCATAACAATAACATCAGTTACTAAGATTCAATTCAAACAGATATTTTGATAATCACACAGATGAGATGAGCGAATTTTAGAAAACCCAACTAAACTAGGTTAAAGTTGTATTAGGCAATGGCCAAAACGGTGCACCTAAGGCATAAAACAACCTGGAGGGGGATTGGGAGCCAACGCAGAAAAAAACCCCAAACCCAAACACCGCCCAGGTTCTGGAATTTACCACAAAACAGAACCAATATATGAAAATACAGTATGCACAGCCCCTATCGAAAGTTGAACATGGGCTCTGACTTTTCTTAGTGGTAGATTTCCAAACCCTGTTGGAAAAGGTAGGCGAGGCACAGGCCTCCCTCTACCCCATGCGATATATGTTACCACCCACACCATCCACCATGGCTGGATTGATATGGGTTATGATACTGAAGAAGACACAGATGCCGCAGCAAAAGTCTGTGTCAAAATTGCCCTCCCCTAAGGGCAAACTGATGTGCACACCATGCGCACCAGAGGGAACAAAGCAAACACTTTATTCATCTCATTTGACTTTCTTCCCACCAACCTCCCCTGCAAACTAATTGAGGAGGAACTCCAAATTGGCCTTCAGAGCTATGGAGAAATAAAACAACTAGAATTGCAGTGATCTCACCTAATGCCAAACCTGTGCACAGGAAAGGCAATTTCCATGAACAACCTGGTCCCCAATGTGGCCGCGGACCTAACCAAAATCCCTCTGCACTGTGGTGTTTCACCTCCCAAATGGGGGAGTTTTGCACCTTTCTGCGCCACACTGGAACGTGCACCGCCCATCTGCAACCATTGCACTGAGGCACAAGAGACATGCGTGCCCCATGAAGGATGGCATTTTAGCCCCAGACTTTTATGATGACTCTATGGATGAAGATAAAGAGACCTTCAGATAAATGGTTGACACCAACCACGCTTTCCTCTGGGGAGAGGATTGGCACTACATCTTTATAGACCCAATCTCTCTCAAATTACATAAACAGGTGCAGAAGGCCCGCAAGTGGGAAGAAGCCAAGGCTGCATCACTCACCACTTCCTCCATCAACCCAGACCAAATACAGATGGACAGAGAGGAAATAGGCCAAACCAGCCAACCAAAACGGAATGACCAAGCCAGAGAATCCATGGAGGATATAAACTGAGCCAAACAGTCAGATTGGACAACCCATGCAGAACTTTTCTCAAAAAGCTGACAGAAACACCACGTGATCTCAATCAAATAAATTTACTGGGACAATTTGACTTCACTATGGACGAGCCAACAGGGCCCTAAACTCCAAAATCAAACCCCAAAACATTAAAAACTAATCAATGCACCAACTTAAATAAAACAATCACATGCGAAAAAGCTTAATACAATCCCCAAATCCAACAAAATCTGAAAGAAATCACCACGAGGAAAGGAGTTATAAAACGCCTCAGAGTGGACTGGACCAATCACATGGAGCATGTCCAAGGCAATGAGCGGGGGACTAGGGCCGGAAGGCCCACCCAACTGCTCCTGAGGCGCCACGGGCACCTCAGTGTCAGTAGAAATGCTATACATCGCAGGAGCCAGGGCTCAAGCATCATGAGCCAAAAAGCTGGACTTTCTGCGCAAACCCCTGTAGACATCTTGGCCATACAAGAAACCCACTGTCTACAGGGGGAAGAGGGATCCTGGGCGATCAGGGTCTCACCCAGTCAATATGGACGTCCCACTTGGGGTGGTTGTCTGTGATAATAACAAAAAATTAAAAATCATCAAATACTCCTCACATTTGCATGGCTGTGTCTTAATCGCAATGATCTCAAACCAAGAGGCCATAATTTCAATAGCCTATATCTATGCACCATGCACTGCATCCTAGAGGAAACAATTCCTTGAATCCATCTTGATGCTCAAACTCCCATTAGATACCATCCTGATGGGCGATTTTAACTGTTGGGACAACCCCACCATGGACTGATGGCCCAACCTCAGGGAATACCCACCGGGACATGTTGAGTTCCAAGTGATGAAGGCATCCCTTGGACTGTACAACACCCTCCCCCGGGTCTCCAATCCTTCCCCATATGACCCACCTCAACATACATGAGGGAATGCTCATCTCAATGAGCTGCATTGACCACATCCTCTCACTTAAATCCTACCGTTCATTTATTACTAACTTTGCTACTAAAAAATCAATTTCTCTGACCACCATCTAGTTTCAGTGCAGCTCACGCCAACCAGGAATCAAACGTGGACGTCGCTTTGGAGGAAGCTATACCTGGAGAATATAAAACTACCCGAAATTTCTGACTATGTCGAGCATGAAGCTTTGAACTCAAAGTTTGTAACCCCGTTTACATCAGATCCCATTGAAACTTAGGAAAATATCGAATCTGACCTAATAAACAAGACTTGACATCTCACATACCGCAAGTTTACCATAGTACCAACATGATCAGGCGCTCCCTGGAGGAACTAGACCTCCTAGAACTCAACACCCTGAATTCTGGTTTCAGCCCAAACTGGGCGTGCAAATGGGCATAAATTTCCGCCCGCCTAAACGCCCTCATCCACAAACACCAACACAGAATTAAAGTATCATGGAAAGGTAAGCACATTAAAGAAGGCGAAACCTGTTCAGCATTTTTCTTCCACCAATACCACTCCTGAGGCAATCTGCTTCAGTGCGCATAGGTCTGCAAAGCCGACGGAACTGTGGAAACTGACCCAATGGAGGTCAAGGCAGAAATACACCGCTATTACACTGAACTTTAAAGCAACACCCCATCTGACCCCCAAAGTTATAAGTAAATTAAGCACCACCAGAATATAGAGTGCACCGCCAGACTATAGTCTCCTAAACCTGATAACATAGGAGGAGCTCAGGAACATAGGTTGAGTTGCATCACAAAGGAAATGCCCAGGCCCTGATGGGATACCCTACGAATTTTATAAAACATACTTTAAACAAATCGCCCCCTCCTCCTAGCGTCTATGAACCAGTGCCTACTGGAGACCTGTCTCCTGCCTGGAGGCCAAGGTTCCCATGTCATTACCCTATTTAAAAAGGGCGGCATACTGGACCTGGCAAATGGCGCCCAATAGTACTTTCAAACACTTACACAAAACTACTTACAAAAATTCTAGCTACCAGACTGGGCGTAATAGCCTCTAAAGCCCTATCACCAAACCATTTTGGTTTTACACTAGGGCGCTCCATCTGGTCTAACATACATACCATCGCCAATGTATTCCAATCCAAAGTGATGGGAGCCCTGGTATTCATTGACAAGGGGAAGGCATACGATCATGTTAGCTGGCCATACCTAAAAGAGTGCTTTAGCTCCTTCAACCTCCCATTCAGGTTCATCAAATGGGAGATGCTCCTCACAGAATCCGCTTCTATGGCTGTATGAGGCCCTGGCTTCCTAATTGATAGAATCACCCCACGCAGAGGGCTCAAGCAAGGGGACCCCCTCATCCCACTACTCTACAACTTCAGCTTTGATTCACTCCTTTGCATTGGCAACTCACGCCTCACAGGAATAAAAGCACAAGGCTAGCCCCAGTCATGATACTAGCCTTTCCGGATGACTGCGTGACAGTTATAGATGACAGCAGCGAAACACAACAGCTGGAATATACCCTAGAGGAATACTCCACTGTGAGTTATAAATTGCTTAATAAATGGAAAATCGAAATAATCCTCCTTGGCAAATACGTCAACAACTGGACCACATACCCAATACACACAACCTAATATGCAAAAGCCCACTCATCCTACCCTTTACATTGCCCCCCACCACCACCCCTGTCCACCACCTTAGGATATGGCTGGAAACAGGGGGTATGCCAATGAGATGATTGAGAATAACCTATTACAACAGGTTTCCAACTGCATCGCCTCACTCAAGGGGTGATCCCCAGGGCTGACTGGGTGAGTGGCAGTTGCCAACTCACTCATCCTCCCAATTTCTGTAGTTCCCCGCACATGAGATCCCCTTTTCACCAATCTTTATAACATCAATCCATGTGCTCATCCAGGTTTGGCTGTGGACTGGATCCCGTCCACCCATCCAAGTGGAAACGCTATATGGTCCATGCTCCCATGGAGGCATGGGCCTAATAGACTATGAGAGCCATGCCAACCACATCTTGGGCATCTGGATAGAAGAAATGCTAACTCTGGACCCCCTGCAACAGCACTGGTCCAGAGCAGCGAGGGCCAACTTCGCGAAGGCACTCAAGATACCTAACCTAAACCCTTCCAGCTTACTAATGTACCTCGCTAACTGCCTCAATGCAAAGGGCCCACATGGAACCCCCCTCACTTTAAAGGTCTTTTCCAAACCATTTGCCGCATAGGATGGATCATCGCTGCCACTGGCATTGTGCAGGGAAGGGGACGACCCAGATCCCACTTTGCATTACAAAAGCGAGAAGATCACCCCCACAAAGACATACTCGCCATGACCCCAACCATTGCCAGAATCGACTACCTAGACGCTTTGGACATCCTCTACGACCTAGCCACACAGAAGGCAATATGGAGTATGACGCACCATCTAATCCTCCAGCTGAGGGTAAGATCCAATGCCTGGCGCTGCTTAAGAAGGTCCTATAAAATGGCGGACCACACCCACTCCCTCCATGCAACCTGTGCAGTATGTGGAGGAGAGGGCTCCCTACACCACCGCTTAGAAACCTGCCCCCGGTCAAGATCCATATGGCGAGAAGTCGCACGCCTGCTCAAGATCCAAGACTACCAGGATTTCTCTATCTCAAGGAGCCTCTTCATGCTCCGGTTTGTGTTCCCAATCCCGTCTACCCTCCTCTCCCTATTGATACCCATTGCAATGTGGACACTCCACACTATTGCCTTGGATGCATTCAAGGGCATGGTCCCTACCATCCATGGAGTTATCAATAGGTTCCACGCCACTTACTAAAGCACTTCTTAGCCTGGCTCTATGGGTATATGAATTCAAGGCAGTAGAGACTCATAAAGTCATGGTTCCCACTCTGGTTCCTTCACATGGACCCCTTTCTACACACTGCTCCATAGCGGGGGCAACTCCTCAGAGTAGCACAACAATCCCCCTTACCTGGCAGTTCTAGCTGGCAACGGGGGTAACCTCTGTATCCCAGGGTGCCCAATCCTCTCTAATCATTGCTATTCTTCACTTCATCCCCCTTTCTACAGATGCATTGGTAATGCGTATCCCCTGGTCGTCTTGCCTCAGTTAGATATAAATTGTAAATAGTTTTTAATTTTACCTATAGATCTTTTCACCTAGTGGATAGAAACAATTGCAGTCATGGCCTTTGCTACAAGACTTATCACGAGATTTCTTTTCACACCATGTCATAACACACTACAAATATCTTATATACTCCTTCTCAATAATGGACACATTTTAGTTTAAGAGCTGTGAGAACATGATTGACTTATTAGTATTCTAACAGCATAATATTACTCCATATATACCACTTAACAATGGAATTATAGAAAAAGATAATGGAACAATTGCCTCAATCTTAAAGAAGATCACAATCAACTACATATTCAAATGAGACATCTTGTTGCCAACGGCCTTAATTACTTACTAGTTATTCTATCAAATGACTATTAGCATTTCTCCATTTAAGGCGCTATATGGAAGATAATCTGCGTTACAAAGCTTGTTAGCTCCATTGATGGATGCATATAAGAAGAATCTACCTCCTGGACTATACCAGGAGAGTTAGTGGAAGAGGTAATTAAGATTCAGCTGAATGTAAGCAGCCATTTTATGAATTCACTGAATAAGAGTACGAAGGAGATTAACCAAAGACCTGAGTTGCCCATATTTGAGGTGGGACATAAAGTGATGTTCTATCATATGCGCAGAGGACAACCTAAGAAGTTAAGGCTATATGGACGGGACCTGCGACTGTTCTCATGAGAAAAGGAACTGAGTTCTCTATCAAGGATGACACCACCCATATCACTTACAACTGAATCCACGCACACCTTTGAAGTCTTTACATATGTCTCGTCTTTAAGAGCTATGTTGAGAAAAGCTCAAATATAGGGGTTAATTACACATCTATTGAAAAACCCATTCTTAAGACCCCCATTTCAATATGTATAAAAATGGTACTACTTGTTGTATAATTGTCAACATAATTCCCAGTTTTCAAATCAAAGTTATGATATGATAAAAACTCCTTTTATTAAAATTTACTGAAAACTGGGATTCATTAATCCAATTGAATAGCTCCATATCCATATCCTTTTCTTGACGAATCAACTTCCTAATAATCACTAATTTACTATAGGCAATGATTTTGATCATAAGAGATCTGATAATTCTTTGTTAAGTGGGTCAACTTAAATATACCTCAATTACTCTATATATTAGAATCATTTTTACTGTCAAAATATCTTTTTACCTGTTCTGATCTTGAGGGTAGTTTGTATATACTAAGACTAGTGATATTACTGCGTAGATTGTCTATATAGTAAGCTGAGAGGTCTTATTAAGCCAACTGTTTACCTGTGCATGTAGCGCGTAAAGGGACCTTGCACAAAACAAGTGGTGTTCACTATAGGGGCTTTAGTAGCAGAAGAAGAAAAATAACCATTACGATGGATCTGAATCAGGAAGGTAGAGATGGAGAGCAAAAGTTGATCAATCATCTTCTATGTTAACCCTCCTACTCTTACTTGAATGGCTATAGAGGAAGTTGGATTTCAGTATTTCCCTCATTTTCATTAAGCTTTAAGACCTATAAATTTACCATGGAGCGGCTGAGACTTAATGACAAATGTTACTTGAGGTATTCTGACTCTTTAGTAACGAAAAATCTGACCTAGTGTCCGCCTTATTTTATTGGCAGCAGAATAGACTATCTCATTCTGCTTTGGGCAAATTTAAACTTATAGCCATAGTCTTATGCTACAACAAACCTGTAATTTAGCCCACATGAGGCAATATCTTGTCAGGTTACTTAAACCCGCTGTACATAATTCCAAAAAGACCGTTTTCACCACCATGACTTGATTATGAATGGGTTCAACAGAAATTAGTAAAGTATGGGAGCACAGCGGGACTTGAATAGGCTACTAAAAACCAGTTTCTAGGGTGTCCTCCAGGCGGTTAACAATAACCATAATCTTAGCATTCAGATATTGCATCAACTAGAGAAGATTGTTAATCAAATTAATTATAATGTTTTAGCTATATGATATCAGACCATGGACAACTAAGGAATAATCAATGAATGAATTTAGGTAATGACTCAACTCTTAGAGGAAGTTGGACTTAATTTGGATATCTAGAAGAGGTTAATCAGCAGGTTGAGGGGTAGAGGAACACGTTCAATGCACATAACATGAAATAGAGATGGCCGCACAACATTTGGGAAGAAATAACAAGACCACCAACCGCCTTCTGTCTGATCTACAACTGATCAGACATCAACAAGCAGACATCGGCAAGATATAGAAGGGATAAGAGGACTAGTTTAGGCGCTCCAATAGGATAGTGGGATCTCCTTCAGTTAAAAAATAAAACGTATCATGAAGACTGCAGACATTTTAACACAGAGACTACCCATAAAAATGGATTGAATAATTTGCATACTAGTATGTGAGACATACACAGATATCCCACATAAGTATGTAACACAAGCAGAAATGACTTATGGATCAGGAGAATAAAACCACTCAGGAATAAAATATTGAAAATGATTTACAGGATAGTAAAGTTGGTGCCCTCATCAAACCATGCCTCCTTATCAGCCAAAGCTAGTAAAAGAAGTGCCCTTGGAAGTGGGGGCTACCTAAAAAGAATACTTCAAACTACATGTTCAGTACTAACTTCAAAGTTTGTTTTAGCCTCTTTTGTGAATATGCTAACCTCTAAACATAGTCAATTACATTCTAATAACCCAAGGCATCAGGATGGTATGCTTTAATGAATTATGTTTGAAAGTTTCTGACTAGAATCCCAACGATATAAACCAGTTAATTTTTTAAATTTGACAAGCATGGAAAAGTGGTAATTTTGAAAACGTTCAAGATGATTATTCACAAGGCTGATAATCTTCTATAGCCACTATCATGATTTATTGTATATTTTACCAGAGTTGAGATCTGTTCATGACCTACTTAATTGAGTAATATCTGACCTTTTCTGATTTAGAACATGAAGTACTATGAGAGTTTGTGAATTCCAAAATTCATGTCCACTTAAAAGTTTAATTAAATGACCATTCAATTTAATAATGAAACCAATTCCAAACTCACTGACTGCTTTACCATGGTACTCATGTACTTCTATGCTTAACCATGGTGAACTTTGATGTCAAAATCATTCTAAAGTATGACACAACGTATTATCCAGAATCACACCACTCTTAACTGCCAGCGTTTGTAAAAGTTTTTGCATAACCATCTATGATTGAATAGCTGAAGAGGTTCGAAGTCATCTTTTGCTACCCCTAATGTGTAAGATATCAGTCATCCTCATGGAGTAGTATAGGTAATATGGTGACCACATAGAGACTCCTTAACGCCAAGGAAATTTTTAATTGCCATAACCTAGCAGACATGACTTATTGGATATGTGAAACCAAAGGACATTATACGGCTCCTATTCTAAATGAGGCCCTAGGGTAGTACTTGTGACCTTTCAAGAAAATGAAACCTATGTAAATGAACCTTTGCAATATATTAGGAATGATCTACTTCTGGTCCTCATCTAGTCTAGTCTCAGAATCATGAGGAAGATATGCGCTATCCTCATATCAAAGAAACTGACAAGGATACCTCTACTGTATTAGTCACAACCTAAATTTGTGAGTTTCCATGGAGCGTGAAGGAAAAGGAAAATCTTTAAACCTTATGCCACACAAATCGCCAAACACAATTAATTTTGAGATACTGAGGGATCTCAAGACCTAACTTCTTAATGGAGTTAAAGTCTAATCACCTCATGAGACTATTTTCCACCCACTTTCTTGATATAGGAGAACAAATCAAGACTGTGAGTAATTAAAATGACACTCTATCCAGCCTTTCAATAAGAGGGGATTCAATTTATAATCTAATTGAACTTAATTAAAGTAACAAAGTTTGGGTTTAAACTAATGTTGACAGCAGTGCTTTCATTAATGTAATATCAAGTAAATTTGAAAAATAAATGAGGATAGATCCAATATGGCCCATCAACAGCTATATTGAATGACTGAACTTATGATTACTACAAATATGGGGGCGTGTAACGCTTTGTCAACGATTTTTGACTCTTTGCAGTTAGTGCACCTTCTATGGTACTTCCCAACATTAATTACAAATTTCTTTTTGGTACTAGCTTCTGTAAGGTTTAAAGGGTTCTTTTAATATATGAGGAGAACACTTTTACTATCTTATGTCAAACATCACCCTCCAACACATAATATAAAATGGACTTCCTTAACTAATAGAAATATCTTCATAAAAGAAGTCTATAATAATGGAGTATTTCCCCATCTGGTATCAACAAATGGTCCACAGAAGCTTCCCCCGCCAGCCGCCATAACTGAAATAAGGGTATCCCTTTTAAAACCTCTAGTAGCTTTATTATATCATGTAAAACAACGCGTGAAAACCATTGAGCAAAACTTGGAGCTACCTAAAGGACTACTTGGAGAAGTCTATTACCTTTGGCAACAATTGATGATTAAACGTTTTGCTGCACCAGGAATAATCCTGTCTGGTCACCAGGAGATCTGCGTGTACCTGCTAACTCAATTGCCTCTAACATCTTTATAGAAAAAGCAAAAAATCGCATAAAAACATCTCAATTCACTGTAAGAGATTGAGAGGCACATAAATTTGAAGTCTAGCGATGTTTGGCTTATCAGAGTTCCCACTAGCAAATTGTGCAGTCATTTCACAGCAACAACTTGAGGGACTAACTGAAAGTCAGAAAGAACAGAGATGAAGCTCATAAAAAGAGATGTTCAGGTATTTGTGGCACATGATTATGAAATTAGATGCACCGTAGAGATCCAGCACCACGTTGATACTGGGGATGCAAGACCCATTCATTCATGGCTGATACAGAGAAGTAAAGCAAGTGATAAGGAGGTGCAGAATGATTTGTAAGGGTATATGCCAAGGGATGGTTGTCCACCCATTCAGCACATGGCCAGTGTCAGAAAAATAATTAGATGGATTACTTTATTGATTAATCAATTTTTTGGAGTAAATGGACAATCCCAGAGGAATGGCTCATCAACTGAATTTTGTGGTTATTGGTGTGATTGCTTGATAGTTGCTCCAAATTTTGGGTTGAGCTGAATCAGTATTCCGCCAAGATTTGGAGTTAGGTTTGGTTGTGGCAATCGATGGTCCCAAATCAGTGTATGGATCACTGGCAACTAGTAGCCAAGGATGACCCATTTATATTATTAAATAATGTCAGGGTAAACTGATAATCCCAAATTTTACGCAGCTGAGGTTGTATTCAGCGCATAATTTTAATATTTAACTATAACTTAAAAAAGGTGATTACCTGAATGATTGACTAAATTTATTGCGAGGAAGGCTGACCATGGGACGGACACTTCCAAATTTGACCCAAAAAAAAAACTTAGTAACAGGGAAGACACCCCAGAGAAGCGATGCTATCTCATGTTGCCAGCGGGAACGCCACTATGGGGAGGGGAGGGAACGCGTTAAGGCCGTAGCCACTATTGAACACGTGTGGAGGAAAGGGTCTGATTTGATGAAACAAACTTTAAACTTGGAACCAGGAGGAGACCAGCTGTCAGTGACGCGGTGGGGGGTATCCAAATATCCACTCCTGAAAGTGGTTTACCAAATGAGACTGGAATCTGTGGGCAGCTTCTGGGAGGTGGGGGTGGAGCCTGAGATGGTATCCAATGCAATCGTGTGGATAATCCACATGGCGATTGCAACCACCAGAGCACGGAAGGAGGGTGGAAGGGGGAAGCCATTGATAAAGCAAACATATCTCTTGACAGACTGAAGGGATGCGTTTGATCCTGGCCAAGCAGACGTTGAACTTCGCGCCATATCACTCAAGAGGTAGGACACTTTTCCATGCAGTGGAACAGCGTTCCATACTGGCCACACATGACGCAGGATGAGTGTAAAGCATTAGAGCGCTCAGCCGTATGGTACACCCACCTCAGGCAGCGCCACACATGGGAACGGATTTGAGGCTGCACCAGAGTATGGTGTGCATATTTCCAGATAGTCTTTTGGGTCTCAGTGGAATAAGGGATGTCCATCATGTCCAGGTAGTCCACCCTGGATAGGAAATGGGAGTCGAATGGGGATCACGCCATCATGGATGGGTAGTCCCTGTACCTCTTGTGTGAACTGAGGAGAGGGCGGCCTCTATGGGCTGTGTGTCCGCTAATATGAATTCTCCACTCAGCGCTCCGCATAGAGAGGAGGATTCATTTGTAGTGGGTTTTAGTCCCGTGAGGACCTGTGGCCGATGGGTGTGAAGCCAGATATTTCATCAAGGAGTGAGGGTTCGATGGATTGTTAAGGCCCAAGGCGCGGGAGAACTTGGAGTGGGCTGCGCGGAACCAGTGTTGGGAGGGGAGCGTAGGGGCAGTGACGGCCGAAATCCAGGTGCCCAGGATCTTGGCAGCATGGGCTTTGAAGTCAAGCAGGCCCATGCCACCATGATGATGAGGGCCAAACATGACCTCTAGCCATACTGGTGGTGGGTGGCCTGACCAAAGCCATCCTTGCAGAAGGGCATACAAGATTTTTAAAAGCTTGGGGAGAAGGGGATGGCGTGGGCTCCAAACCAGACCTTTGGAGAGGAGCATAGAGTTTGCTAAAACAACCCTGCCAGTAAGGGAGGTAGGGTGGGCTCTGAGGGAGGCGATGCGCTCCGTCACATTGTCTAGAATATGACTTTCCATTACTGCTGATGCGTACCCGCCTGCCTCCACCCACACGCCCATATGGCGGACAGGCCCTTTGTTAGGGAGTGGCATGAAGGGGAGCACTAGTGGGGCGGTGTGGGGTGAGCTGGGAGGTGAGCATGTGTGCGAGCAGATGGGCTGGTCTGGGCATTGGTTGCTGGGGCCCAGCAGGTTTGATACCGACCAAAGAGGATGGTTTCGGTTTTGGAAGCGTTCAGCGCAGCATCACTTACCCAGGAATACTCCTGGATGAGAGCTTCAAGTGCACTTGCGTCTTTATCATTAGACACCCCAACTACACAGTCGTCTGCAAACGCCATCATTTTGACTGGGGGCTTGGCCTGGTATAAGGACTCCAGTGAGTTAGGCATTCACATTTCAGGTAGTGGGTCAAGGCTGAAGTTGTATAAGAGTGGGATAAGGGGGTCCCCTTGTTGTAAGCCCCTTTGAGGGCGGACTACTTCCATTAGGAAGCCAGGGCCACGCACTGTCATTGTTGCAGATTCCATGAGCAGCAAACCCAGTTGATGAAGCGAGGGGTAAGCAGAATTGATGTAGGCAGGCCCTGAGGTATTCCCAGTTTACTCTATCATAGGCCTTCTGTTGGTCCAAGAATACAAGTGCCCCAGAGGCTGTCGACTGGCATGCATTAGCCACATAGTGCACGTTGTCCCAAATTGACCTTCTGGGTATGAAACCAAATTGTTCTGGGGAGATGGTGGCAGATGCTACAATCCCTTAATAGTTAGCCATTATTTTAGTTGAAAATTTTGTATCTGTGTTAGTTGAAGAAATGGGGCAATAGGTGGCTAAGTCTAGCTTGTCCCCTTTCTTGAAGAGTGTGACAGTAAAGGCCTCTTGTCCTCCTGGTAGGAGGCGCGTTTCCAGAAGGCTCTGGTTAAGTGAGGCAAGCAGCAGTGGGGATATATATTTGAAGTTCTTTTTATAGAATTCATATGGAATGCCATCTGGGCCTGGGCATTCTGATTTGGTGCACCGCGGATGGCTGTCCATAGTTCATTCGGAGTAATCAAATTCATTATTTCTGGATATTGGGAAATGGTGTGGATGTGGGTTCAGTCAAAAAATTCCGCCACTTCGGCTGGCTGTCCATAGTTCATTCGGAGTAATCAAATTCATTATTTCTGGATATTGGGAAATGGTGTGGATGTGGGTTCAGTCAAAAAATTCCGCCACTTCGGCTGGCTGAATTGGATCAGATTGGTACAACTTGGAGTAATACTTTTGTATTTTGATTGCCACTTCAGCTGGCGTATCCATGACAGAATCATCCAATCTTCGCACCTGTGTGCAGGCCACGCTCTGGCATGGTGCAAAATTTTCTTAAAAAAAAATATGTGGTGCACTTGTCGCCCTCTGTAATGCGTTTGGCCCTGTACTGAACACAAACCCGATGTTTGTGTTGCCTTTTGAGCGCGTTGAGGTGGGCGGCTTCTTCCATGCACTTCTAGCCCCATGCAGGGCTGTATCCTGTGGCTGGACTGTTGGACTCCAAGTGGGCCAATTCCGCCAGAGCGCGCAAAATGACAGCCAATGTGGCTCGTGAGAGTCAGGAGGAGAGGTGGCAAGAGTGGTGGATGGTATCCTCTTTAAAGGCTGACCATGTAGAGATGGGGTCCACACAATATGATGTAACAAACTCATTTGCCAAAGTTGCTGATTCCACCCAAGTGAAAAATCCTGGTGATGCAAGTTTGGGGGCAGAGTTTGCACCAATGTGGGGCCTTAGCCACTGTGACAGGTAGGTGGTAGGTTATCAAAACCAGCCGTTGGTTGGAGAATTCAATTTTGTTGTTTGGAAGTGGGAAATGTGAGGTTGGAATTTTGCCAGTGTAAGGATAAGGTCTATGCGGGTCATGGACCTTAATTGGCTGTTGTGGATGTGGGGGCGCGTCATGTTTTTGAGCAGTGGGGCCTGCTGCGGCAGCACATCCATTAACCCAAGGGTGACCTTTAGAACGCGAAGCTCTACATGACCCTGGGGGCGTGGGATGAGGAAGGCCAACGGTCCATGGGTGAGTTTAGCCAACAGTTCATGTTGCTGACTATGAAAGGGTCTGGGGGTAGCGGGAGGGATTTGATTAATGAGAAAAATTCCCAACGCTCTCGTGCACAGATTGGGGAATAGATGTTGACAATAGCATGTGCCACGTTGGCCCATGAGAAAGTGACAATGAGGACTCAGCTATTGAGGAAGGATTCTGACGATAAAAATTTGAAATGATTGTTTTTCCAAACTAGAAACCCACAGTGCTCTGACCAAAAGGATAGGGATGGGAGGAGCATGGTTTCCAAGCATCCTTGGAACCTCGTGGACAGTGGAACTCCTGGATGGCCAGGAATCCACGGGTAAATTTTTATAAAAATCTCAGTTTCCTAGCCCAGGATGGCGAGGCCTTGAGTCCGGCGATATTCAACATCCCTAAAGTGAAGGTTTCCCCCATCACACCTTAGGTGTGAGGGGGTGGGCACCTGGGCCCATTAGCCTCCTCTAGATCCCCATGGGCCTTCATGGCAGTGTGGGTGTTTGCAGCAACGTTATTGATAGTTTTGTTAATTTTTTCAGAAAGGTTTGCATTGGCTTTTGCCTTCGCTTTTTGTTTCCCTGACATCAAACAAATTTTTTGTGGTGCGGATGAGTTCAGTGCACAAATGTCAGGTCAAAAAAAAATTTCAGGTAGGTTGGACCCCAAGTCGGTTTCAACTGGAGCTTGGTTGTAAAGATCGGGTGAGATTGAGTCATTCATCGGATCCTCAGATTGGGTGGCCCAATTGGCATGGGCTTCCCAATCTGATTGGCTGAGGGATTCCCAAGTTGCTTCTGCCACGAAGGCTTTGATGTCCTCCTGGTGTTGGGAGTGTGGGATGGCGGTGGTGACTTTGGCTGCTTCCTTGGCTGTGGCCCTGCAGGCCTGCAAGGCCTTCTTCCGCTCTTGCAGGGAAATAGGTTTTACCAGTAGGTAGCAACCTTGTGATCCCCACGGGAAAGCCTCTTTGGTGCTTGCAGTTGGTTTGTAGTGCGCCTCTCCCTGGCCATGGCCGCCGAGGGGTGCTCTTGGAATGTGATGCCCTCATTGGTAGGGCATGCACGTGCCTTATGGCCAAACACGTCACATTGGGTGCAGATGGGGGGCGCGCTGTCCACGGTTACCCAGAAAGGGTGGGTGGTATGCCCTTCAATATTGATATGTGGAGTGCAGGATCTGGGTTAGGTCCTTCACAATCTCCTTGGTTGGGGTCAGAACTGCAATGGCTTTGCTGGTGCACAGGTGTGGCATCAGCGTAAAGCATTGCATCTCAAAAGATTGTATTTTGCCATATATGGTGAGACCATCTTTCAGGTGATGCTCTAAAATGGCACGTTTTACCGTAGTAGGCAAAAAGTCAAACATGAGAAAATTTGGTTGAATTTTGTCCATCTGGTGCATTTGGTTTTGACAACCCATTGCCCTTTGGGGAGGTTGTTCACTACGCACACCGCAGCAGCTTCATCTGCTGCCTCCTTGTTTTTGAAACTGAGGTCCAGCCAACCACGTGACATGGAGTGAGGTGTAATGTACACTGCGGTTGGGAAAAAAGTGTGCACGTCCCCACAAAATTTTTCCCATAAAGCTGTTTGTTGGATGTCCAGAAACACACGGACTCCATATTCCACCGATGAGAGTGGTTGGGAGTGCAGCATGTTGATGTACTGGTTGCATCACGCTTGTCAAGTGAGGATTTCTGGGGAAATAGTGACCGCTATTTTTTATTTTTTCTATTCCACTTTTTTTCCGGGGCATTTTTGAATGTTTGAGGCGAGGGCCTACCACCTGCTCCTCTTACCTTACTTGCCCAACTGCTCCCTGACATGGGCGCAGACTAATCTCCTCTGTGAGATTATTAAACTACAATCATACTTGAATTGCTTAAGTTGCAAAAGTGATTGCAACAAGAGAGAAAAGTCTGAATGATTGACTAGGAGAGTTAAATTTTGTTGCTGGAAAGAAGCTGAGAAATCCTGACTTACAAGCAACCAAAAATGTTTCCACTGCATACTTACTAAGTTGGATTCAATTCAAAAAATATACTAAAAATTATATGGCTCACTAGCGACTGAAGGCCTTGACATGAGCCAAAGCTAATATTTGGACATTGGGAAGGATGGGGCAAGAGGGTCAACACCAGGGAAGAGAATAGTGCAGCTGAAGGAAGAGAGAGTGGTTGGCTGGATGATTCAGCAATGAGCTAATAGGATGGTGATGGGCGCATTAGCCTTATGTACATATAAATACATGGTTCTTTCCTTTAGATAAAGATCTCCATTTTTATATTTTCCCTTTTATATAAGTTTATGTTAATTCTTGTTGGTTGGGGTTTAGGCTGAGGGGAACCCCAAATGGAATGGGTGAAACGCCAAGGGGTCAGTCAGCGCTGCTGGCCCCATCAGCTAACGTGTAATGACAAGTGTCAGCCAGTCTTCATATTATTTGCCTGCTTACCATCAGAGCCCACTGTGACCAGAAAAGTCTATTTTCTTACAGTTAGTCAAGTACCTATAATCTAATAGAAAGATGGATATTAAAAAAGTGAGTTTTGATTAACGCCATTTTTATACAAAAAGGATTATTAGCTTTTATCTGATTATATGACGCCTTGGACCAATTAGGAGGAGCTAAATAATTTACAGCTATGGACCTCATTAGTGGATAATAGCATATTGAACTGCTCCCAAAAACCAAGGATTGTACACTATTATTACCTGTCAAGGATTGTTCCAACCAAATCAAAGTATCTCTGGGGGAATCCAGCAAGTTTTACACATGCTGGTGCTGAATCAGCCAGATATCCACAAAATACTTAAACTAAAAGAAATATCTTAATAGAAGTAAAGATTGGGGTTTTAAAGGTTTTTATTAGTTGTGGCCATGAGATCAAAAAAGAACCCTCTCAATATTGAGACGTTTAGTATTTACATTGTCTTGAGGCTTGAAACTAGTTAGAAAGAAATTCATTATAAGCTATGCACATTTGAGTTTGTAATATGAGCTGTGGACCTATCAAAACACTTGAAACTCATCTTACTTCATGAAATTGGCTGATGGAGGGTGATAACGGGTATTTTAGATCCGTGATGTAAGGTTTTGATATTTTTTACTCAATAATTTGATGGGAAACTATTTGCACATTGCGAGATCCTCAACCCAATAAAAGAGGCCAGTCTCCATGGTGTAAGTTGAACTAAATTTGTTGTAAGAAGGGGAGGGACTTCTGAAGGGTTCCTTGATTCTCCCGCACCTTTGGTGCAATCCAACTGCCTGACCTGGTGAAGTTTCCCCTTATTTCATTAATAAAAGAGTTACCCCAATTTACAGGGTTCCACCAAGAATTGACCAGGGTCTATTGCCCAATATTGTCATTATTTTCATCTGAAATATTATTATCACAAGATTGGACTTGTAATTAGCTGAAATTACTTGATATATTGAGATGATTTTTGCCCACTACATTCTTTCTATGAAGTTGAGTTGCCAAGACTTTCTCTCTGCTTGGCATAAATTTCTGAGCAAATTAATTTTGGTAAATGAAAAGCAAACACTTAGTCACACACTGAAGTCTTGCTCCGATGTCATTGGATCCCCCACCAACTGTCCCAGCGTGGGGCAGCGGTGAAACTCCCCCTCCATTTTCCATCTGACAGGAAAACGCGCTCGGACTGGCTCACCCAGTCAATCCAAACCCTTGGGACGATTTGTTCCTCCCAAAGATCTCGATGCCCATCTCACCTGAACCAAGCGGGTCCCTACTGCACCCTGGTGCTCCCCCAGAGCAACATGTGTTTTGGCCTTAGTGTCAAAATATGGGAAATTCTTCCCCTACAATGACCAAGCTATTATCAAAATGGCTCAGGCGGCAATGACACCAGCCTGTTTTATTGACTTCCACCCCTATAAGGGGTACTTTGATATTGGCTTCCCCTGTGAAGCCAATGCAGCCACTGCGGCAACTGTGCCATTAATTTATAACAATATTCCCCTCCCAACAACTCAGACCTGGCTCCCAATAGACATCACCTTGGTGGTCCAGTTCACTGGTTTGCCCACCCACCTCCCCCCAAAGTGTTCCACCAGGAGCTGATGGAAGGTTTAACAGCCTATGGCGCCAACCCCATCTTACAATTTGTAGTCCCAAATGGGGCCGCACGCCTCGCTGGGCCTCAGGCATATGCCATGATCAGCCCTTAATTTATGCAAAGCTCTTTGGCAATTCCCCCTTGTGCCACCATCCCATCTGCCCCTGACCATCCATTCTGGGCCCGCGTTGAGGGCGGACAGACGATCTGTCCATCCTGCTTTGAGTTAGACCATTCAAAATGAAATGCCTATACTCAGAAACTTCTGCCAATGCCAAAAGTTTGCCTGACGCCCACCAATCTGCCACCCACCCTCACCAACTCTGACATGGGGTACGATCCTACCCTCCCCTCCTCCAATGCCTGATGCTGCAACTGCACCTACAGCCACCAATCAGTACCCACCTTGCCCCAATGCCACAATTAATTCATCCAACAAAACATTGGATTAAAAGCCCAGTTTGATCCCATGCATCCGCAAACAAATCAAACAAACCTCAACCATACGCTGATTCCTCAATCTAACTCAACCAAAATCCATGGTAATTATTGGATGAAATCGTTGAATCAGGTAACGTCATTGAAGAACCAACGCTGCAACTCGAGCGGCTCTGTAACGCAGAATGGGATGCAAAATTTCTGCCTCAAAAATATGTCCCACAATCTAACGCCAAACCATTCTACAGTGACCACCAGCTTGGTAGAAGCAGATTCCACACCAGATTGCCGTCCACTACGCAAAGCTGCCGCCAAATCTGTGGCTGCACTCACAGGAGGAATTCCACCTCCCATCATCCCTATAAATCTTACTGCAAAAAGTAAGATCAACATGAAAACTTTACACAAAAACGTCACTGAAGCCATCCAGAACGTGGTAACAATAGTACGGAATCTGAAAGCAAAAATCACCTGAACCAACATTGCCACATTCATTAAATTCCCAGATGCCCGCTCTAAAGCTGAAGACGCTTTGGGCAAATACATTGTTGTTATAATTATGGCTGGCAACTATTAGGAAATTCAAGTCATCAAGGATATTGAACCCCATGCCACCAATGCCCCCACACCCTTACTATCTGCCTTAACACGCACCCTAATCTGGAATGAGATGGATGCGGCTGAAGATGAGCCCCCCAATTCCCCCTCCCCGTCCAATATAGATGGATAGCAGTATTCACTGCCCACCTGGTTGGATATTTTGCTAGTTACGATACAATCAATCCATCCATTTTGGGCATTTCATTTGAATCATTCTTTTTTATTTTAAATTTATTGTGGGGAAGGCTGACCATGGGACGGACACTTCTGAATATGACTCAGGAAAGACAAACTTAGTACCAGGGGAGGCACCCCAGAGAAGCGATGCTATCTCTTGTTGCCAGCGGGAACGCCACTTATGGGGAGGGGGAGGGAACGTGTGAAGGGGCCGTAGCCACTATTGAGCACGTGTGGAGGAAGAAGTCTGATTTGATGAACCAGACTGGGAACCAGGAGGAGACCAGTCGTCAGCGACGCGGTGGGAGGTATCCAAACATCCACACTTGAAAGTAGTCCACCAAATGGGACTGGAATCTGTGGACAGCTTCTGGGAGGGTGGGGTGGAGCCAGCGATGGCATCCAAGACAATCGTGTGGATAGTCCACATGGCGATTGCAACCACCAGAGCACGGAGGGAGGGTGGAAGGGGGAGGCCATTGATGAAGCAAACATATCTCTTGACAGACTGAAGGGATGCGTTTGATCCTGGCCCAGCAGACGTTGAACTTCGCGCCATATCACTTTAGAGGTGGGGCACTTCTCCAGGCGGTGGAACAGCGTTCCATACTGGCCACACATGACACAGGATGAGTGTAAAGCATTAGAGTGTTCCGCTGTATGATACACCCACCTCAGGCAGCGCCACACATGGGAGCAGACTTGAGGCTGCAACAGAGGATGGTGTGCATATTTCCAGATAGTCTTTTGGGTCTCAGTGGAATAAGGGATGTCCATCATGTCCAGGTAGTCCACCCTGGATAGGACATGGGGTCGAATGGGAATCACGCCATCATGGATGGGTAGCCCCTGTACCTCTTGTGTGAACTGAGGAGAGGGGTGGCCTCTTCGGGTTGTATGTCCACTAATAAGAATTCTCCACTCTGCGCTTCACATGGAGAGTAGGATTCGTTTGTAGTGGGTTTTAGTCCTGTGAGGACCTGTGGCCGATGTGTGTGATGCGAGGTATTTCATCAGGGAGTGGGGGTTTGATGGATTATTGAGGCCCAAGGCTCGGGAGAAGTTGGAGCAGGCCGCGCGGGACCAGTGTTGGGATGGGAGTGTAGGAGCGGTGACAGCCGCGATCCAGGTGCCCAGGATCTTGGCAGCATGGGCTTTGAAGTCATGCAGGCCCATGCCACCTTGATGATGAGTGCCAAACATGACCTCTAGCCGTACTGGTGGAGGGCGGCCTGACCAGCCATCCTTGCAGCAAAGCATACAGGGATTTGAAGAAGCTTGAGGAGAAGGGTTGGCGTGGGCTCCGAACCAGACTTTGGATAGGAGCATAGAGTTGGCAAGAACAACCCTGCCAGTGAGGGTAGTAGGGTGGGCTCTGAGAGAGGCGATTCGCTTCATCACGTTGTCCATTATATGGCATTCCATTACTGCTGATGCATATCCGCCTGCCTCTATCCACACGCCCAGATGGCGCACCGGTCCTATGATAGGACGTGGCATGAAGGGGAGCACCAGTAGAGTGGTGTGTGTTGAGTTAGTAAGGCGTGGACGTGGGCGAGCAGACGGGCCAGGTTGGGAACTAATTGCTGGGGCCCAGCAGTTCTGAAACTGACCAAGGAGGATGATTTCGGTTTTGGAGGCATTCAGTGCCGCGTTGCTTACCCAGGAATATTCCTGGATGAGGGCTTCAAGCGCGCGTGCATCTTTGTTATTAGAAACCCCCACCACGCAATCATCTGCAAATGTCATCATCTTGACTGGGGTTTGGCCTGGCACATGGACCTCAGTGAGTTGGGCATTCATATTTCGCAGTAGTGGGTCAAGGCTGAAGTTGTATAAGAGTGGGCTGAGGGGGTCCCCTTGTCGCAAGCCCCTTTGAGGGCGGACTACTTCCGTTAGGAAGCCTGGGCCACGCACTGCCATTGTCGCAGATTCCGTGAGCAGCATTACCCAGTTTATGAAGCGGGGGGTAGGCGGAATTGATGGAGCAGGCCCTTAGGTATTCCCAGTTTACTCTATCATAGGCCTTTTGTTGGTCCAAGAATACAAGTGCCCCAGAGGCTGTGGACTGACATACATTATCCACAGAGTGCACGTTATCCCAAATTGACCTTCTGGGGATGAAACTGAATTGTTCTGGGGAGATGGTGGCAGATGCTACAGTCCCTAAACGGTTAGCCATGTTTTTTTTGAAATTTTGATGTCTGTGTTTGTTAGAGAAATGGGGCGCTAGTTGACCAAGTCAAGCTTATCCCCTTTCTTGAAGAGTGTGACAGTAAAGGCCTCTTGTCCTCCTGGTAGGAGGCGCGTTTCCAACAGGCTTTGGTTAAGTGAGGCTAGCAGCAATGGGGATATTTATTTGAAATATTTTTTGTAAAACTCATATGGAACGCCATCTGGGCCTGGGAATTTTTTGTTTGGCGCACCGTGAATGGCTGTCCATAATTCGTTCAGAGTAATTAAATTCATTATTTCCGGGTATCAGAAAATGGTGCGGATATGAGCTCGGTTGAATAATTCCGCCATTTCAGCTGGCTGAATTGGATCAGATTGGTACAACTTGGAGTAATACTTTTGTATTTTGATTGCCACTTCAGCTGGCGTATCCATGACAGAAACATCCAATCTTCGCACCTGTGTGCAGGCCACGCTCTGGCGTGGTGCAAAAGTTTTTTTAAAGGAGTATGCGGTGCACTTGTCACCTTTAGTGATGCATGTGGCCCTGTAACGGACACAAACCCGATGTTTGTGTTGCCTTTCGAGTGCGTTGAGGTGGGCGGCTGCCTCCGCCCACTTCCGGCCCCATGCAGGGCTGTATCCTGTGGCTGGACTGTTGGACTCCAAGTGGGCCAATTCCACCAGAGCACGCGAGATAACCGCTGATGTGGCTTGTGAGCATCTGGAGGAGAGATGGCGATAGTGGCGGATGGTGTCCTCTTTGAAAGTTGCCCATGTGGAAATGGGGTCCGTGCAAAATGGTGCAACAAATGATTTTGCCAAAGTTGCCTCTTCCACCCACGTGGAAAATCCTGGCGATGCAAGCTCGGGAAGGGCGGATTTTGCACCAATGTGGGGCCTTTGCAACTGTGACGGGTAAGTGGTAGGTTATTGAGACCAGTCAGTGGTCAGATAATTCCATTTTAGTTGTTTTGAAGTGGGGATATGGGGTTGGAATTTCGCTGGCAATAGAATAAGGTCGATGCGGGTCATGGACCTTAATTGGCCATTGTGGATGTGGGGACGCATCATGTTTTTGAGCAGTGGTGGTATGTCATGGCAGTGCATCCATTAACACAAGGGTGGCTTTTAGAACGCGTAGTTCTATGTGACCCTGTGGGGCATGGGGTGAGGGAGGCCACCGGTCCATTGGTGAGGTTAGCCAACAGTTCATGTTGCCAACTAGGAAAGAATCAGGGGGTAGCGGGAGGGATTTGACCGACGAGAAAAATTCCTGATGCTTGTGTGCACTGTTTGGGGCATAGATGTTGACAATTGCATGCACAACGTTGGCCCATGAGAAGATGACAACGAGCACTTGGCCATTTAGGAATGTTTCTGAGGATGTGAATTTGAAAAAATTATTTTACCAAATTAGCACCCCACAGTGCTTTGACCAAAAGGATAGGGATGGGAGGAGCATTGTTTTCCAAGCTTCCTCGGAACCTCATAAACAGTGGGAAACCTGGATGGCCAGGATATTCACGGGTAAATTGTGTTCTAAAAAACTCAGTTTCCTAGCCCAGGATGGGGAGGCCTTGAGTCCGGCGATATTCAATGTCCCTAGAGTGAAGGTTTCCCCCATCACACCTTAGGTGCGAGGGGGTGGGCCCCCAGGCCCACCAGCCTCTTCAAGGTCCCCACGGGCTTTCACAGCAGTGCGGGTGTTAGAAGCAATGCTATCGGGGTTTTTGTTAATTTTTTCAGAAAGAGTCACGTTGGCTTTGGCCTTCGCTTTTTGTTTTCCTGACGTCAGAAAAATTTTTGCGGTGCATATGAGTTTGGTGCACCATCAAGTGGGTCAAAAATTTTTTTTTCAGTTGGGATAGGTCCCAAGTCAGTTTCAACTGGAGCTTGGGTGCAGCGATTGGGTGAGATCAAATCACCCATCAGATCCTCAGATTGAGTGGCCCGCTCAGCATTGGCTCCCCAATATGATTGGATGATGGATTCCCAAGTCACTTCTGCCACAAAGGTCTCCATGTCCTCCTGGCGTTGTGAGTATGGGATGGCGGTGGTGGCCTTGGCCACTTCCTTGGCCGCAGCCCTATGGGCCTGCTTGGCCTTCTTTCGCTCCTGCGGGGAGATGAGCTTTACCAATAGGTAGCAGCCTTGTGCTCCCTTGGGAAAGCCTCCTTGGTGCTTTCAGTTGGTTTGTAGTGCGCTTCTCCGCTGGCCAAGGCTGCCAAGGGGTGCTCTTGGAATGTGACGCCCTCCTTGATGGGGCATGCATGTGCCTTATGGCTGAACGCATCACAGTGGGTGCAAATGGGGGGCGCGCTGTCCACGGTTACCCAGAATGGGTGGGTGGTATGCCCTGCAATATCAATAAAAGTGGGAGTGTGGGATCTGGGTTAGGTCCTTCGCGATCTCCTCAGTTGGGGTCAGAACTGCAATGGCTTTGCCAGTGCACAGGTGTGGCATCAGCGTGAATCGTTGCATTTTGAAAGATTGTATTTCGCCGTATACAGCGAGACCATCTTTCAGGTGTTGCTCCAAAATGTCACGTTTTACCGTAGTAGGCAAAAAGTCAAATGTGAGAAAAATTTGGTTTGATTTTGTCCATCTGGTGCGTTTGGTTTTGATGACCCATTGCCCTTCGGGGAGGTGACCACTATGCGCACTGCTGCAGCCTCGTCTGCTGCTATTTTGCTTTTGAAACCTAGGTCCATCCAACCGTGTGACATGGAGTGAGGTGCAACGTACACCGCAGTTAGGAAAATTTTGTGTACATCTTCACAAAATTTTTCCCATAAGGCCGTTTTTTGGATGTCCAGATACACACAGACTCTGAATTGCACCGGCAAAAGTGGCTGGGAGTGTGGCGTGTTGATGTACTGGTTGCATCGTGCTTGCCACACGAGTATCTCTGGGGAAATTGTGACCGCCAGTTTTTTGAGATTTTTGTCTATTCCGCTGGATTCTCCGGGGCGTTTTTGAACGTTGGAGGCCGCGGGCCTTCCGCCTGCTCCTCTTACCTTGCTTGCCCAACTGCTCCCTGACATGGGCGCAGACTAATCTCCTCTGTGAGATTATCAAACTAGATTTAGTCTTGAATTGAATAGATTGCAAAAGTGTTTGCAATGAGAAAGAAAAATATCCTTCTTTTTTATTATGATTTTAGTTTTAGTTTGGTAATGTCCATCAACTGGTCAGCTTAGCTCGGTTAGATAAATGAAGTTGAGTTGGCAAATTTCTAATATCACCCTTCAAAAATGTTGAGGGGAGAATAGGGCCATAGGAAGCAGCCATGTATCAGATTGATAGTAATCTCTGTAGCAAGGATTTTATAGAGTACTCATTTTTTCTCTTGTAGGTGATGTTAAAAGGGCCCTCCCAAATCGATCCAAGCTAGCTGCTTCTGGAAGGACGCGATTATGGTAGTATAGTACCATATATGACACTTGAAATGAAGGTAGGGGAGTCTGAAGCTCATTGGAAGCTTGTCCTTCTTTAGTTACTGATTTTAAGTTCGTCAAAGCCTCATATTGAAGCTGTATAATATTCTGAGCCAATCTTCTCATGGTTTTACAGGTTCCTCACCCTTAGAGAAGAAAACATTTTTAGCTAAAAGTGCGGATATCCCTGGTTTTCTCTTTTACAAGTCATGAAATGGGGACATCTTCAGGATCCAGTGATAGCTAATCTGATATGACATAAGAGCACTGGGTAGGAATTGATCCCAGTAAAGTGGATCAGAGGATGCCATCTTACGCAGGATAGAGACCTTGTTTCCATTGGCTCTCTCCACAGTCCCATTGGTAGAGGGCTTAGATGTGGCCGAGAAGAGTTGTTGGATCCCTATATAAGTGCCAGGATCTTGACTACTCTGGAGGTGAAGTTCTTACTTTTCTTACAGTGTAGTACTTTGGATAATGCTAACGTGTAAAAAGGTTTAATGTAGGAACGTTGTTGTGGCCTTGGCTGTTTGGGCAGGGAGAGCCACGGCTTCAACCCACTTAGTAAAGTGGTCAATGCCTACTAGAATAGATTTGTTTCACTGGTAGTCTGAGAAAGGGGACCTACTACATCTAGACTGATGGTGTGGAACGGTTTTAGAGGGTTATTTTATTGATATTGGTATCCATTCTTGAAACTAGATTGCTTCTTACACGTGAGACAGGCATCTAATTTTTTTATAATAGTGACCATAATTTTAGCCAATGGTACCGCTCCCTAATCCACTCATAGGTTTTCTTCTCTCCTCCATACCTAGAGTATAGTGAGCTTCCAGGTAGCAGGTACACGTTCCAAGGGCCATAGGTAAGGCAGCCACTTTGCCTCCACCTGCTTATAAAACTTCCCGCTCTCCACTTTGGTGTTACAGGAGTTTGGGGCTAACACCTTCTGGACTGGTTCATCCTCATCATCTCAGTCATCCATGGTCATTAAGAGGTCATATAACCTCTCCACCTCACTATTATCCATATGAAGGATGGGCGAACCGAGCTAACCCATCAACAATTATGTGACAGGTTCCAGCACGGTGTTCAATCTTCATGTCATAATGCTGGAACTTTAGAGCCCAACGAGCTAACCTGCTAGTAGGATCCTTCATATTCTGTAATTATTTCATAGAAGCGTAGTCTGTAACCACCAAGAAGGTAGTTCCATACAAGAAAGGATGATAGTGTTTCACAGCTAGCAGAATGGCAAGGCATTTTTTTCACCATGATGCTGTAGTTGCACTCAGCTTTTGAGAGCATCTTACTGAAATAAGACACAGGATGATCTACGCTGTTTCATCAAATTGTGTTAAGATGGCCCCAATGGCATAGTCTGAAGCATCAGTTACAAGATAAAAGATTTATTATAATCTGGGTGCAAATGATAGGACGTTGTTGAAGCAGTTGCTTCAGCGTCTCAAAAGCAGCCTTTTGTTCAGCACCACACTGGAAAAGAGTGTTTTTGTTAATAGCCAAACAAGGGGCTCGATGAGCTGGGCGAATTTGAGGATAAACAGGTGGTAATACCCCATTATCCCTAGAAATATTTAAATATCCCGTAGATTTTTAGGGGGAGGTTTATTTGAGATTGCTTCGACCTTGTCCTGTATGGGTTGGATTCACTCTTGAGAAATGACATGTCAAAGAAACCAATTTCCTTTGAAAGAAGGTAGACTTCGAGGGTTTTACCTTATTTTTGACTCATGTAAGTGCTGAAACACCTCCTTCAGGTGTTTAAGACGTTCGTTGAACTCTTTTTGACACATTGATGTCATCAAGGTATACAATAATACAACTTATCTTTAGATCCTGCAAGATGTGATCCATAGCGCGCTGGAAGGTTGCAGGTGCATTTCACAATCCTTGCGTTAATGGGTGGGTTGAAAATAGACCCTCTCTGCAAATAAAAGCGCTTTTCTTCTGGCCTTGTGGAGAAAGGTCCATTTGCAAATATCCAGTAGGCAATTTCATTGCAGAAAGAAGTTAGATCCAGAAAGTTGTGCCAGGGCATCATCAATGCGAGGGATGGGATATCTGTCCTTTTTAGTGAGCTTATTTAGTTTACAGTAGTCCATGACTACCCAATCACCTCCGGTCTTCTTTTTTATTAGAAAAAGGGGGAAGACCGAGGGCTTTGTGAAGGAATTAGTAACCCCACGTCTAGTAACTGCTTGAGTTCAGTCCTCATCTGCTCTTCTTCCACCTTTGACTTGCAGTAAGGTTTTAACCAAATGGGATGGGCATCACCCACATTGATGGAGTGGCTCCAGTCCTTCATATAGCCATAGTCATTATCTGACTTCGATAATATGTCGCTATATCCATCTAGTAAAGTATGGGCATCTTCAGCTCATTTGGGGTCAGATCATCTGAGATATAGACGTTTAGTAAGGTATATACCAGGTTATCCATAGGCAAGCCCAAATTCATCATAGAGCCTATTAAGTGAATGCATTTAATGTCCGCTATGGGGACCATAAGCCTCTGCCAATCTCCTGGTGCTTTCTTATAACCATTTCCTTGCCGTTGAGGTTCCCCAACAGAATAGTAATAAGTCACTGATAGGCTGGGCCTAGTATCCCAGGAAATACCTGAGGCTCCAAGGGTTAACGCTCTCAAGATTTATGAGGTGAAACAAGCAGTGGTGTTTAATTTGGAGCGCGATTTTTTGTCAACCACTTGTTGTTCACCAGGCTTAACCAAAACCTCATCTGCATCATAGGAAAGTATACTTTCCTAAAATCTACTGAATCTGGCAATTTCTTTGTGTTACACTCAGAAATGGAATAATGCAAAGTCATAGCGGAAGGGGGTATTCACCAGGCAAGAGTATTAGTTCTTGCTAGGAACTTTATTTGATAAAACTAAAGGGATTTTTTTTTAATTGTGTAATGTGAGGAAACCTTGCTTCATATTGATAATACCATCACATAAAATCATAAATTAGGTACCTATGAGCATATCATAGGTTTTGTTCTCAACGCTACTGTGTGGGCTGATAAGATAAGCTTCCCGATTTGATTGGGAAGGAAAGAGTATGCCCCAAGGCATGGGTTTTGTTCAGGCATGCAGTTCCAAATCCATGATTGTACCTCAAGTCAGGCGCCAGCTTTATCTTATTGATGAACTTAGAGGAAATTACGTTAACTGAGGAGCTAATATCCAGGATGGCCATTACCCAACCTTTTTGAATGACCACTTCTACCTTGGTGATTGTTTCTCCAAAGTTATGAGACAGAGCCAAAACCTCCTTGATCCAGAAAGTGGAGGTTAGTTTACAAGCATTCTCAGGGTATATATCCAGGATGGATTTCATGGTTTGGACCTGTTAAAGAGGTCAAAACAAGCCAGACAAGAACTTATCATCATTGCTGGCAGTGTTAAAAGTTTGGGACACCCTAGAACTTGGCTGAGGTACATTTCATCAGGTATGATGGTCTGGTCTACTCCTTCAGCGTTTAATTGATCGGGGACCTTCACTTTTGCGGGTGCTCTCAATAAGTAGTAACCAACATCATTGTAACCCCGCTCATATTCATCCATATGAGTAAGTTCAATAACTGGCAATGTTGCAACTGAGGTAGGGGAGACAGGTACATGAGGCTGGATAGCTATTTTCTGACCATATGTCTTTCCAGCAAGCCTTTTATTGTTACAGGGGGTACCCTTAGGGCTCTTAACTATAGCTTGGCTGGAAGGGAAGGCACATTGGCTTTAGTAAGCTTGTGCGGGACTAAATTATTAACTACCATACAGGTTTCAGATCTACAGGAGGAAGTGATATCTGCTTTGAGTCATACTGAAGGAGCAGTTTCACAGGTGGATAGGAACAGAAGGGCTCAACCCCAATTTGTTTACAGATTAAAGTTCCTCAATGGGTACAACTGGTTTTTTCACCCAAGTTTCATTTGTTTTTGCACATGTATGGAAATCAGCAACGTCTAACAAAGCCTCTTATATGTCGTGGATGTTCTTGAAGTTGCGCTTCACTGAACTAACATTCCTATCTAGAGAGGGTTGGGATGCTAACACAGTTAACATGGCTGCGATGGCACCATCAAGGGTTAGCATTTTAGACGTTGACACTCTCTGCGCAGAGAGGTAAAACTGCTCAGCAAAGGCAGCAGTCAGTTCGCCTTCATACATGATAAGGCGCATAAAGGCCTGTTTTTCCCTGTTTAGAATCTGTTTTGAGCCAAAATCTAGCCAAATGAGCCTCCTTAATCTCTGCCCAGGTGTGCAGAGTGTCATATAAGGAATTATCATCTCTTGTGCCAAGAAACTTAATCAAAAATTTATATGTTTGATTTTTTTTGCTTATCAGTTTCGCCTTGCATGCAGTTTCATTAACATACACAAATGTAGAAATGCTCCCTTCACTGGGGGTGAACTTGTTTTTAAGAGGGGGTTTTAGTGGCGCTGCTCAAGCTCTTTAAGTCGGGATAAAGAACTTGCTAGTTGCTTTTTCAAGGACAACTATCCTTGATTCATTTAGTTGGGGAAGAGTTGGAGGGTTACTCACTTTAAAAGCCTCATTAATTAGTTTGTTTTTTGTGACGTAAAGAAGCCCCTTTAGTGAGCACTACTTTATGGGAATCCATCAAGCTTTAAGCTTTCTGGTGCTGAATCAGCCAGATATACACAAAATACTTAAACTAAAAAATATTTATAATAGAAGTAAAGATTATTTTTAGGCTTTTTTTAACTGCGGCTGGGAGATCAAGAAAAAACCTCACAATATTGGGATGTTTATTATTTAAGTCATCTTGAGTCTTGAAGTTAGTCGGACAAGGAATTCATTATAAGCTATACACATTTGAATTTTTAATATGGGCTGTGGACCTATTGAATCATTCAAAACTTGCTTTACTTCATGAAATGGCTGATGATGGGCGATGAAAGGTAGTTTATATACGTGAGGTAAAGTTTTGATATTTTTTACCCAATCATTTGATGGGAAACTATTTTCACATTGTGAGGCCCCCTCCAACATTATAAAAGGGGCCAGTCTCCTCGGTGTAAGGAAAACTAAATTTATTGTAAGAAGGGGAGTGACCTCTGAAGGGCTCCCTTGATTCCCCCGCACTGTTGGTGCAATCCAACTGCCTGAACTAGTGTCATTTACACCTTTAATTTATCAATAAGAGCTTTACCCTATTTGCAGGGTTCCACTGAGAATTGACAAGGGTCTTTTGGCTGATATAGTCATTATTTTAATTTAAATTATTACTATCATGAGATTGGACTTGTAATTGTCCAACAGTATTTGATATATTGGGATGTTTCTCACCTATGACATTCTTTTCATGAAGTCAAATTGACAAATGTCCCTCAATCTAAAGGTCTGTGCAATGTGCTAGCCACTTTTCACCAGGATATGGTAATACTAAATTTAAAAATGAGTTGCATACCAGTTTACCTTGACAATATATCTGAGTTCTAGAAAGCTTTTATACAATATTAAGCGCATCTTTAGTTGTTCTTTTGGAAATAAGTTTTAGCTCAATAAAAAACAATCCTAGAATGTGCAAGTTCTTTCTTTTACAGATGAAGTTTCTGGGTCACATTGCTGAAACTCTAGGAATATGGCCACAATCTCAAAAGCATGATGCCATCAACCATATTAGATACCTGAATATAAGTGATATATCAAAGTAGTTTTTGAAATACTTAATAATATTACTGGTTTATTTAAGAGCTTTTATAAATTGCATACCATTAATACATCTGTTTTTAGGAAGAATCATTTTTCAATGGTCTTAGGGATGTAAAGACTCCTTCAACTGATTATGGAAAGCCTTACCTGGAGCCCCATTCTGAGATACCCCAATTTTGATTAGTCATTTATAGTACATCAAAAAGCATCACTCACTACTATATGGGCTGTAATTTCTTAGATATGGGACAATGGGGAAGAGCATCAGGTAGCCTTATGAAGTTGTTTATTGGACAATCATGTAAAAAATCACACTATATTTTAGCGAGATGCTCAGCATCCTACACACTTATAAACAATAATGAGTTTACCTACATAGGACCAGGTTTAAAATTGTCACCAACTGTTACAATTGGTATGACCAAACATCTATTTATGTATTTTTTATATAATTTTATATTTAAACTATTATTTAGTTAAGGGTTCTATCAGTTACTAAAAATTGCCTCACATTGTGGGCTTGGTATTTTGGGTATTTAATAAAGTTTTATTATATTAACACTAGTAATTTTTTAAGTACCTGTTTTTTGATCAATTACAACGTTTGCAGCTCAAATTATTAACCCCTGTCAGTGCAACTTTATGCTTCCTTAATTCACTGTCAGTGGCTCATGACCTCAGTTTTTGTATCCCCTAATTTATTATAAACTTTATTGCTTACCTTGCCCTACATTATCATAAATTAATTGTTAATAGGGTTGTTATTAGTATTATGACCATCCAGTGATATCTTGATTACATTTAGCCTATCACAAATATTATGGATATGCTCCAATCCCTAGACATCTTCTTTCCTGGCCTAATTATAAATATTACGCCTCTATTTTACTATTATTAAGTACTTAGAAACCATAAATTGCATCAATAAAATCTCTAGTAATGAGAAGAGCATTTTTAAGCGGGATTGCCATTTGTAGGGTGAACTTCTCCTATGTAGCCTGCACCAATATACAACTAATACAACTATACTGAGCCATTTAGCCACTGGCATTATTGAGTACTACAGTGCTTTTGAACTTATTTGAGGTACGCAGACTAGGGGATGGACAGTAACAAATCACAACACCAAAAACGAACAAAAATAAAACTACTAATAAAGTGGGAAGCGGAAACCGCTAACCCACCGTGGCAGAGGGTGAGGAGGGGTTGGGGGGTTGGTCCTCAGAAAGACCCGCCCCAATCATGGGATGTTAGTTACAGTATCAGACCAGAGCAGAGAGCCAGGGCATTAGGGCATCTGCATAGTGGGGGTGGAGGTCAGCGTAGTAAGAGTTTTCCACTTCCTCATCAAGTTGATGATGGGAAAGTGATTCAACAAAAGCTGCGAGGAGAATTTCAGCTTCTTTGTGGGCTTTGGGAAGTTGGGCGAAAAGGGAGACACTGTAGCGGGTGATTTTGGCTGAGGGGTTGAATGAAGCAAGCGTTGTGACATTCATAACAGCAACTTCAGCATCATCAAATAGTTTTGAGATGTCACTGCAGACGGATTCAGGGAAATTAAGGGGAAGAAGAGGGTGGGAAGGCTGTGCAGGAACTGAGCCACTGACTGGGCCACCTCAATGCATAGTTTGGGCACTGAGGAGAGGCCACCGCAGCTAAGGCGAGCTGGTGGTCATTTTGGAAGGGGGCTGTATTTGGCAGAGGAGCAAAATGGCGAGGGGTAGGGGTTTCATCAAAGTCAGGAAGGAAAAATTCCTCCCAACCATAATTGAATTGGCTGAGAGGCTGACCTGTATGCTTACTAATGAGGACATTACCTGATTCGTCAATCTCAGCCAATAGATCCCATGGATTTTGGTTCACAGGAATAGTGGCGTTTGAATTTGGGTAGGTGGGATTGGGCGAATGGGCGGCTGCTTGGGTGCCAATGGTGGTCCAAGCATTGCTCTGATTGGCTGAGGTGGATTTAGGTGGGAGAATGAGGCCTGAGGTTTTGGTGGGGCTGATTTTCCACGCAGGCCCACTGAACAAGATTGGAGGGTGGGAGGGGGCAGCAAAGCGCCCCATACTGAACCCCCAGAGGGGGGCTCAGAAGCCGCAGCAGCGGAAGTGGCCTGAGGGCACGCTTTTTTGCATGGTCAAGGCCAAAGCAGAGGGAACAAATCTGCTGACTATTATCAACCTGAGCCCAAAAAGAAATGATCAGGCGCCGCAGCCACACTAGCGCGGAGTGGGATCTGTTGGGCTATGGCAGGGTGGTGTGGGATGATGGTGGCAGTTGCACGAGGAGCAGCAAGGCGCTCTACACCAGATGGAATGGCAAAGACGAGGTTGGGCTGAGTGCCATAAGTCATAAGCCCCATGACCAACTGGTCATACAAAACCTGGGGTGGGAGGTGGGATGGGAGATTTGTAAAGATAAACCAGGGTGGTGTCTGAAGGGAGGCGAGTATGGGTTGTGGGAATGGTGGTGTTTTTATAAATTAGAGGAGTTTGCGCTGCCACTTCAGCGTCCTCCTCAGATTGGAACCCAATGTCAAAGTAGCCCTTAAAAGGGCGGAAGTCTATAAAGCCAGCAGGCACAAAGGCCACAGTGGCTAGGGTGATAATTGCCTTATCAGCATATGGGAACAAACGCCCATAATCCACTCTGAGGCAATAGCGAATGGCGGAATGAGGGAGGGCGAGAGGATGGGGCCGTGAAGGGTGGACGCGCGCCAGGTGGAGCGCTAAGTCCTGTGGGGGGACAAAATGGCTGGATGCAGTGGGCGGGCTGTTTGAGCCTGTCTGAATGTGCTTGCTTGTGGGGCGGAGAACACTAGGCGGGGGTGCACCACTGCCCCACACCAGGGTGGTAGGCGGCGGAGCTGAGGACATCAAAGAATAGGCTTGGGCAGAAGGCTGTGGATAAATAAAAACTTAAATTTAAAATCAATCAAAAGTGACTTTGAGCGGTAAAAGAAAAGTTATTTAACAACTGAGTACTATAGTGTGCTTCTTTGTTATTTTAATTAAAACCTCAGTTTCCAATAACGTTTCCTTTTGTGAGGTTTTTACCATAATGAATATATCAAACAGTACCTTGTATTTTTATGTACTGATAAAATTTATAATAGTAATCCAATGACCCTGCGCATCTATCAACAGTTGGTGCTCAATACAGTTGCTTACACCTTGTTTCTCTGAGCATCATTTTAATCATTTATGGCCTTAGTACCCAAGTCAAACATTACATCAAGGTAAAATTTTTGCAAATCACTATAGCAGAAGAGGACAACCCAAAGCCCAGAAAATTCATTTTGATCAAATACGTCAATTATATGCTAATTTAAATGATCTTTTTAAGAAACTTCCTGAAGTCATAATAGGCCACTATTCCAAGTAAATAATCATTAAAAAGTTCAGAAGACATTGATGCCGCCTTGATGGCTAGATGACAATATGGATGGAGCTGTTCACTCTGATAGTTATTTGTACCAGGAAAGAGATCTTGTGCCTTGGACTGAAGACTCAGGGACAGAAAGTAAGCTCTCTGTTGAGTGTGAACATCATTTTGAAAGCAGACCATTTGGATGCTAACCAAAAATTGGATAATAATATAAATATGATGCAGACTGAACGCCTTCATTTTTCTAATACGTTACCTAATTGAAAATAAGGTCCAAAAAGATCTTTGTAAGTGCTGACAGGGTCATTCTAGGTAACTATTCTCTGATATTCATTATTGTTTGGGAAATATTTTTTTATGTAACCTGATATTGAGGGTGATAGGCACTGGTTATGCATCACTTGCCTATGGTTTTTCATCTATTCTGGCCACTGAAGTTTATTCACCTCTAGATTCTCCAACCATTCCTCATTTTGAGGCTTTCCCCTGATAATTTGGGAGCTCCAGTACAACTTGTATGCAATACTGCTGAGGAAACAACTTGTGTTCCCTCAGCCTCTTCCAACTTGGCCGCTTCATCAGCTCAAAGTCATTTTACTCCCATTCCTTGTCATCATGTTATTTATTTAAGGTAAGCTGAACAGGGGATGGACATTACCAAAACTAAAACTAAAACTAATGTGAATAATTGGTTTAGACAAAACTTTCAAACGAGCGGATTGAGTGAAACACTTCAATAAAACAACTGATCAGGTGGCAGCAGAAACTGCTTATCCCTCCATGGCAGAAGGGGAGGGGGATCAAGGGGCTCATCTTTGGCATCAGCTTCTTCCTTCCATAGTAGAGTGCATGTCACAGAAGACACTAAGGGCTTTGGGGCATCTGCGGCTGAAATTTAATACCTCTAATAAATGGGATTTCGTGGAAATTTCCAGCTAGGTAAATGGTACTGATATATTCCTTTAAAGCTTTTTCAGCTTTAATGCGGGAATCTGGGAATTTAACAAATTTGGCAATGTTGGATCAGGTAATTTTAGCTTTTGGGTTCCGTGCTATAGTTGCCAGGTTCTGGATAGTATCGTTGACATTTTTGTTTAACTGTTTTACTGTGATTTTAATCTTTTGAGTAAGACTTTTGGGGATCACAGGAGGTGGATTTCCTCCTGTGAGCATCGCCACTGATTTGGTGACAGCTTTATGGAGAGCGACAATCTGGTGTTGCACCTGCTTTGACTGCAAGCTGGTGATCACTGCAAAATGATTCAGCATTTGGCTGTGGGTTATATAGTCAAGAGGGGTTTTTGGCGTCCCATTCTGCATTAATTAACTGCTCAATTTGCATCAATGGTTCTTTAATGAGCTTACCTGATTCGTCAATTTCAGCCAATAACTCTCATGAGTTTTGGTTGAATTGAATTGGAGAATTAGCGTACATTTGAGTTTTAGTTGATTCATTTGAGGAAGCAAGGGATTGAACTGGGATCCAATCCAATGCTTGATTGGAGGAATTATTTGTGGCATTGGGGCGAGGAGGAGGCTGATTGGTGGCTGCAGGTGAAGCTGCAGCTTCCAGTTTTGGGGGTGGGGGAGGTAGGATTGTTCCCCATACTGGAACTTGTACAGGGTGGGCAGCAGATTGGAGGTCAGCAGATGAGTCATCTGATTTATCAGAAGTGGTTAAGGAGGGGCATTTGATTTTCGAGTGGTCCAACTCAAAACATGATAGACAGATTGTCTGCCCACCCTCAACTTGTGCCCAAAACAGATGGTCGAGCGCTGAAGCAAAAATGGTGCAAGGGGGAATTGACATGCGATTTAACTAAATTCAGGGCTTATTGTGGCATATGCCCAAGGCCCAGAGAGTCATGTGGCCCCATTTAGGACCACAAATTGTAAGATGGGGTTGGAGCCATAGGCTTTCAAAGTATCCATCAGCTCCTGGTGTAGCACTTCAAGGGGGAGGTGGGTGGGCAAACCATCAAACTGAACCACCAAAATGGTGTCTGCTGGGAGCCAGGTCCAGGTCGTGGGGAGAGGGGACCCTGGAACACCAGGGGCACAGTTGCTGCAGTGGTAGCGTCAGCTTCACAGGTGAAGCCGAGGTTGAAATACCCCTTATAGGGGCGGAAATCAATAAAACCAGTGGGTGTCATCAACGCCTGAGCCATTTTGATAATGGCTTGGTCGTGGCAAGGGAAAAGTTTCCCATATTTGACCCTTAGGCCATAGCGCATGTTGCTCCAGGGGAGCACCAGAGGGCGGCGAGGTACCGCTTGGGTATGAGCAAGGTGGGTGTCAAGATCCTTGGGGGGAACAAATTGTCTCATGAGTTTAAAGTGACTGGGTGAACCAGTCCAAGTGCGTTTTCCTGCCGGACAGAAAAAGGCATGGGAGTTTTGCTGCTGCCCCACACTGGAGCAGCTGCAGAGAATCTGAGGACATCGGTGTGAAATTACAATCAGTAATTAGGATTTGCTTTTATTAATTTGTGTAAAATTGCTCAGAAAGTTATGCTAAGTGGAAAGAGAGTCATTTTTTGTCATCATAACAATTGAGTTTATATAAGAATAACTTAAGCACTTTAGCCCTGCAGTCATGAAAATAAGTATTTACAGTTAACTGTATAACTTACCTAAATTTGATAAGAATGTGAACGTGCATAGATCTATTACAATCTCTTTAAGATTAATACGGGTAAGACACACAAGCATGCTAAGTTGTAAATGATAATTAACTTTATGGACTCTAAAAAAGTCTGGAGATTATTATAACTAAATTAAAGAAGTTTAGCATGACCTATCTTAATACTAATAATTTTCTTATCAATAAGTTCAGCAGTGCAGAAAGGATGAACATTTAAATTTGAATTTTGAATTTTACTGGGGAAGGCCAACCAGAGAATAAACACTTCTGATAATTGAACTAAACTAACAAAATGAACTTCAGCAATAGGAGGGCAACTTAAAGAAACAAACGCTATCTCCTGTTGCCAGTGGGAAAGCCAAGAGAAGGAAGGGGGTTATATGTGTAAGGGTTTGCGCCAGTATTGAACACATATGTAGGAAGGGGCCTGAACTGATGAACCAAACTGGGAACCAAGATGAGACCATTTGGCAGCAACAGGATGGGAGGTACCCAAACATCCAATCTTTAAAGTGGTCCACAAGGTGCGACTGGAACGGACATATAAATTCCTGGAGAGTGGGAGTGGAGCCTGAGATATTATCCAAGACAATCGTGTGGATAGTCCATATAGCAATTGCAACAACTAAGGCACAGAGGGAAGTTGATAGAGGGGAAACCATGGACAAAGTGAAGATATCCTTTGACAGGCTGAAGGGCTGTGCCTGATTCTGGCGAAATAGACGCTGTAGCTCACGCCATATTACTTTTGAGGGAGGCCACTCTTCCAGGCGGTGAACCAACGTTCCATACTGGCCACACATGATGCAAGATTTGTGTAAGGCGGTAGAGCGCTCAGCAGTACGGTATACCCATCTCAAGCAGCACACACATGGGAAAAGCATGCAGCTGCAGAAGAGGGTGGTGTGCGTACTTCCATATGGCTTTCTGGGAATATAGGGAGTAGGGGATTCCAACATGTCCAGGTAGTCCACCCTGGCTATGGTAGGGGACCTCATGGGTATCACCCTGTCCAGTATGGGTAATCCTTATACTTCCTGGGTGAACCGAGGAGTAGGGAGCTCCCTCTGGGCGGTGTGCCCACTGATGCGAATTCTCCACTCAGTGCTCTACATGGAGATGAGGGTTTTTGAAGTGGGGCGACATCTCATGTGGTCCCGCAGCAGAAGGATTGAGGCGAGATACTTAAACAGAGAATGAGGTTGGGCAGGATTGGTGAGGCCCAGGGCGTGAGAGAGATTGGAGCGGGCCTCTTGGGACCAGTGATGGGCTGAGATCATAGGGTTGGTAACTGCAGCGATCCAGATGCCAAGGCTTTTGGCGGCGTGGACCTCATAGTTGAGCAGGCCCATGCCACCACTATGGCGAGGGCCAAACATGACATCCAGGCGCACTGGCAGTGGGTGGCCTACCAAAGCCACCCTTGCAGAAGGGCATATAAAACTCGAAGAAACAAGGGGGAAAAGCAATGGCGTGGGTCCCAAAACAAACTTTAGAAAGGAGCATAGAATTGACTAGCACTACTTTTCCTGTAAGGGAGGACTGATGGGCTTTTAGGGAAGCTATGGATTTTTTAACATTGCCTAGGATATAATTTTCCATCGATTTTGAGGCGTACCATCCCGCCTCCAGCCACAGCCCCATATGGCAGACAGGGCTAAATGTGGGGCTTGGCACAAAGGGGAGCACAAGAGGGACGGTGTGGGGTGGGCAGGGCAAGCGATCCTGTGAGCTAGTTGATGAGGCAGGTAGAAAATGGGGCGCTGGGGCCCAGCAGGCTTGATACTGGCCAAGGAGAACAATTTCGGTTTTAGAGGCGTAAAGTGCAGCATTCATTACCCTGGAGTAAACCTGGATAGTAGCTTCAAGCGCGCGTGCATCATGATTGTTAGACACCCCAACCACAAAATCATCAGCAAACGCCAACCTCTTGACTGGTTCTTGCCTTGCACATGGACACCAGTAAGGCGGGCATTCACATTTTGAAGAGGTGGGTCAAGGCTTAAGTTATACAAGAGTGGTCTTAGAGGATCCCCTTGGCGTAGGTCCCTTTGAGGGCGAACTACATCCGTGAGGAAGCCAGGGCCACGCACAGTCATTGTGGCAGTCTCCGTGAGCAACATCATACAATTAATGAAAGGAAAGGGGAGGTGGAACTTGTGGAGGCAGGCTCTGAAGTATCCCAGTTGAATCTATCATAGGCCTTTTGCTGGTCTAAAAAAACAAGTGCTCCAGAAGCCTTGGATTGGCTGACGTTGGCTACGGTGTGTATGTTGTCACAATTTGACCTTTTGGGAATGAAACCAAATTGTTCAAGGGAAATGAGAGCAGAGGCAACAACCACTAGGAGATTTGCCATGGTTTAGTAAATTTTTTTGTCTGTGTTAGTAAATGAAATGGGGCGCCAGTTGGTCAAGTCCAGCTTATTCCTTTTCTTCTACAACGTTATTTGAAGGCCTCTTGCCCTCCAGGAAGGAGGCGCATTTCCATAAGGCATTGGTTCATAGAGGCAAGCTTGGAGGAATTTTTTTAAAATACTTTTTATAGAACTCATAAGGGATGCCATCTGGACCTGGGCATTTCCTGTATGGTGCACTGAGAATGGCAGACTAGAGTTTGTCCCGAGTAATCAAATTTATCAACTTTAGAAGATGAGAAACATTGTGGATATGTAAATTTTTGAGAAAATTGTCCACTTTGGCTGGCGGAACTGGATTGGAGTGATAAAATTTGGAGAAATAGTTATGAACTTCGATTGCCACTTTAGCTGGCATATCTGCAATGGAGTGGTCTGTCCTTCAGACCTGTGTGCAGGACAAGCTCTGTCGCGGTGTGAAGAATTTTTGAAATAATTAACTGGAACATGTATTACCCACTGTTATATGCTTTGCTTTATACTGAACACAAACCCAATGCTTGTGTTGTCTTGCCAGTGCGTTGAGGCGAGCGGACACTTATGCCAACTTGTGACCCCAAGCTGAGCTGTAGCCTGCCGCTGGGACATTGTTTTCCAGATGGTCCACTTCTTCCAGCATGCACAAAATGACTGCTGAGGCAGCCCACAAGTGACACAATGAGATGTGGCGAGCCTGGCAGATGATGTTTGCCTTGAAGGTTGACCAGGTGAAGATTGGGTCTTCAATAATGGTGTGGTAAACTCCAGAGCCGAGGTCTAAGTGTCCACCCATGAGGAAACCTTGGCGACGCAAACTTGGTGGGGCGGAGTTCGCACCACTTCGGTACCTGGGCAGCTGGATTGGACTTGGAAGAAAACTGATACCATTCTGTGGTTGGATAAATCTATTTTTGTCATGGTAAAGTGGGAAATTTGGGATTGAAATTTCAACAGTGCAAGAATAAGGTCAATGCAGGTTATGGACCCTAGCTGGCCACTGTGCACATGGGGCAAGACATGTTAGTGAGTAGCAGTGCATGATGAGGCAGAGTATTGAACAACCCTAGGGTGGATTTTAGAACGCAAAGTGCAACTTACCCCTGTGGGGGTGTATGTGACAGGGGCCAGCGGTCTGTTGTTGGGTTTGTCCAGCGGTTCATGTCACCAACAAAAATGGGTCAGGGGGTAGCAAATTGGAATTGACAGCTGAGAATAATTCCTGACGATCTCATACACAGGTTGGGGCATAAATGTTAATGACAGCGTGCACTTCGTCATCCCACAAAAAGGTGACTACAAGGATGTGGCCATCAAGGTATAATGTTAACAAAATAAATTTAAAACTATGGGTTACTTGAACAAGCACCCCATAGTGTGGTGACCAAAAGGAAAGGGAAGGGAAGAGCATGGTTCCCATGCTTCCTCTGCACCGCTAGACAGTGGGTTTCCTGAATGGCCAGGATGTCCAAAGGTATATTATTTTTCAAAAACTCAATTTCCTAGCCCAGGAGGGTGTGGCCTTGAGTCCAGCAATGCTCAACGTTCCTAAATTAAAGACTCCCCCATTGCACATTAGGTGCGAGGGGAAGGGCGCCCAAGCTCTTCAGAATTCTCTTTTACAGCACATCACTGTATGGCAGCGCATTTATTCTGTACTATGGAGTATGATTTATTAAGGGAAGCTTTAGCTGTGGGGTTCACTTTGGCTTTTGCCTTCTGCTTTTTCTCCACTGTGAGACGAATTTTTGGCGTTGTATGCACTTGCAGTACACCATTGCATGAAGGTAGAATTTTAGCAGACATATTAGTTAGCGACTTATTTACATAAGATGCTTGGTAGCATTGGTTGGGTTAAACTGACTCACCCATTGGGTCTTCAGCTTGGGTGGACCAATCAGCTTTGGTGGCCCAATCTGTTTGGTGGAAGGATTCACGAGCTGCTTCCACCACGAATAAATTTATGTCCTTCAGGAGCTAGGCAGGTGAAATCATGGACATGGTCTTGGCTGCCTCCTTGGCTGCCACCTTGCAGGCCTGCTTGGCCTTCTTACGCTCCTGTAAGGACACCGGTTTTACTTGGATGTAGCACCCTGGCGTGCCCCACGGAAAGGATGCATCAGTGTCTACTGCTAATTCATAGTGGGCGTCTGCACCACACATTGCTTCTGGGATTATTTTGGTTTGAGTAATGCCCTTCTTGGTGGGGCAGGTATGAGCCTTGAGGCCAAAAGAATGACAGAAATTGCAGATAGGAGGCGCACTATCCACAATGCCCCTGAATGGGCGGGAGTCTTGCCCATTAATTACTACAAAAGTGGTATGAGGGATTTAGGTCAATTCTTCCACTATTCTCGTGGATGTGGTGAGAACAGCAATCACTTTGCCCGTGCACAGGTCCAGCATGAGAATAAAGTGCTGCATCTTGAAGGATTGGATATACCCATATTTGGTGAGCCCAGCCTTCAGGTGGTGCTCTAACACGATGCGCTTGACTGTAATAGGTAGGAAGTCAAATTTTACGAAAATTTGGTTTAATTTAGTCCAGCAAGTGTGCTTCATTTTGACTACACGTTGACCATCTGGGAGGTCCACTACCACTCGCACTTTTGCAGCTTCATCCACCACATTTTTGTTTTTGAACTAGATCCAGTCAACCGCAAGGCATGAAGTGTGGTGCGATGTACACTGCATTTAGGAAATGTATGTGTACATCTCCACAAAACTTCTCCTAAAGCGCCATTTGTTGAATATTCAGGAAGACATGCACCCCATGTTCCACCAACAATAGTGGTTGGGAGTGCAGTGTATTGTTAAACCATTGCAGTGCGCTTGCCAGGCCAAAATTTCCAGGGAAATGGTAACCGCCAGTTTTTTATTATTAATTTTATCTATGCCGCCGGATCTCTGAGGCATTTAAAAAACTTGGTTGATGTGGGACCTACACCTGTGCCCTTAATTTTACTCGCCCAACTGCTACCCAACTTTGGGTGCACACTAATCTCCTTTATGAGATTATCAAACTTACCTAGACATGATTTGAATATGTTGCAAAAATGTTTGCAATGAGAGAGAAAAGTTTAAGGATGAACACTTGAAAGATGGAATTCTTCATTATCTCCTTTAACTGGGATGAACCTGTAGATGTTTTTGCTAAACGCTTCTATTTGGAGGTGAAGATGTTATATGGGCTAGTGTAAAAAATGATTATGATGTTTAATCACAATTTGCCATGTCTATGAACTCTATAATAAATTGTATTGGGTTATGATACCAGGTTTAAAAGAGAAGCATGATATTAACTATATTCAAATTATCTCCACCGTTGCACCAATACTTCAGAGACGATTTACAAAAGTCATCAGGAGCTTATGACCCATTAAGTAGGGCCATCTCACTAAAGAAAGATTTAATTTGGCCTTATGCCCTCATTCTGATAGGCCTAATATTTTCAGATCACAATAATCATTGTAAAAAAACTGGGACATTATACAAATCATTGCCTTAGTTTGGGTTCCAAACCCAAGGTACATTCTTTGAATCCCGCGAAAGAGGAAGGCTTGGGAAAAGACAGGGTGGAGTAGAACCAGCATTTTTTACATCTACCTCCTCTCGAAAAATTCCAGATAAGAAATAAATACCATGAGCAACCTTCTGCTAAACAAATGTGTAAAGATGATGCCCCATCTCTAGCATTTCAACAAGTTATAGCTGAGGATATGGTAGCAGCAACCGCCCACTCACAGAAAAAAGCAAGTCAAGCTGACACAGGATGTAGTATTGAAGCCTTAAGTTTAACAGTTAGAACAACAAATGCTTCCAGTCCCCTCTGGCAAGGTCCATAGGATGGGTGGGATCTAAGTGGGTATACTGATTGTAAATTTAAATGAGTTTATCCCCCAACTAGGTGTGATATTCAAATTATTTAAGTCAAGCGGGCACTTGATTTTCACACAATAATCCTTTCTTATGCTTATTTTACTGAGCGTACCCATATTGATATTACAGTAAATAAGATCAAGGTCAGAGCTAATATAGACTTAAAAGCCCCAATTCATATTGTGTCCACTAGATTTTTGAAGTAACATAACCTCGTTCTGGACATAGATCATCAGAAATCTATGGTACAGAAGGGCCCAAACAACCTCTAAAGGAGCCTACAGAACATTAACACTTCATTTTAGCTCACTGCTGATATCATTCATGCCATTTTTTTCACAAAATTAAAATTATGACTTCCTAGTTGGGACTTAACCATAAGAACTTAGGGAGTCATAGCTGATTTTAAAGAGAATACTTTGTAAATAATTGGACAAGCTATTCTGGTATGTTACAATCAGAAGGATGAGATCTGGAACCTCAAATTCAGGTGTTTTTTAACCATGAATTTAAGGACAGTGTGTGACAATTGGTTAACAGCGGACTTGTTGAAGTACCCAGTGGTTAACTAGACTTAGGAATCTAAGGGTATTCATCAATGTGCAAATTGAAGCCTAGCCATTCTAGCAAGTGATCAAATTATAGTGGAGACTGATATTAATTTTAGAAATACCCAGATAATATATGTTGATAGATTTATTCCCATTCTGCCAATTAAACTTGGAACTTGCTGCTGTACCTGGACATATCCTCCCTGACATGGCTATATTCAGGTGCTTTTAGCTTAGTTGCATCCTTATTCTATTCAAATTAAGCAATACTAGTAATTGCTTTTGTTAATAGCTTACCAGTTGAGGAAGTGATAAATATTAATAATTTTGGTAATCTGTATGTTCTTTGGCTTAAAAGCAATGAGTGCCAACCAGTATATTACCTGGTAACTTGGAGATGCCTCTATGGGTTGAATGAAGAGGAAGAGGACCAAGCGTTGTCTTGTTTAAAATTATAGTGTTTTTTTGCTAGACTCCTTTGGTCTGAGTTAAGAACATGATAAGTTATACTATATAAATATAGGTAATCACCACCATTTTCCTTTATCTTATTAGATGCTTAACGGTGTAGGAAGAAGTCATTAAAATTTATATTACTCAGCTTGTGCAACACTAAATGATTGTGCCATATAAAGATCTTAACCATTTAGGTGTTGATTAAAAAGTAGGACGTTTCTAATTGTATAGTAATTAATTGTAAGAAGCTCAATGATGTTACCAAAAAGCACCTTATTCATTACCACGTAATGATAAACTAGACTGCTTAGGGTGGCGCGCAGTACTTCTCATCCATGGAATTTAATTAATGGCTTTTGGAAGATCAAGATGCCACATGATGAGAAGGATAGAGTTGCAATGATTTTTTCCCAGGGCCATTACTAACCTACTAGGATGCCGCAAGTTCTGTTAAATGACATCTAAATTTTCAGTGGGCTATGGATAGTAGACTAGGCAATTCAAAAATATTTTTTATCTTAGAATCTTTAGATGATTACAACGTTTTCTCTAGAGCTTTTACCAAACATCTGCACGGCTTGAAAGTGTATTTTACTGTCTCACCGATGCTGGTCTTAGGATTAAGCTGTGTAAGTGCAACTTTTCCATAAACTATTGGAATATCTGGGGTTCATTATTAACTTGCATGGCTTATAGCCCAAGCCTGCCAAAGGTGAATTCATTTAATTATGAAGCGTCCAAGTAGCAAGTGTGAAAGTAAGAAGTTTTCTATGAATGATCAGCTATTACCAACAATTTGTATAGATTTTTATTGGAATAGTAGAACCATTATTTCACCTCCAAAATGGTGTACTATTTATGGACAGGGATTTGGCATCTGGCCTTTAATAAACTCAGGCTTTGCCTCACCCAAGAGCCACTACTAATGTACCCAAATCTTGATAAATTTTTATTATTAGATAGATGCTTCTCTCACTGCCGTAGGGCAGTGTTATTACAGCTTAATTATTAAAGGAGTTACATCCCATGGCTTACTGCAACCAGGCTTTGGATGTTTATGAACAAAATTACATAGTAATTAGGCAAAGGAGTGCCTGGTGGTCATCTATGCATGTAAATAATTCCACCTATAAGTCCACAGAGGGCTCTAACAGTAGCATTTGATCATGCCTCACTTCGCTGGTTTCAGAATATGAAGAAGCAAGAAGGGCGATTGGATCAATGAGCTCTAAAATTATAAGCCTTCATTTTTGAACCTCATCACTGTCAAAGAATAAAACATAAAAACGCCAATATTTTATCTTGACATCCCGTCATTGGCTTAGCAACTGATGTGGTTGATAATTATTTAAAAATATGATAAAAAAGAAAATATGACACCAAAACTGGTGAAAGTTCACTGTTTTTTAGCGAATAAAAGAAAGAACACTATTGTCAAAAATTGGTAAGCTTTTATAAAGTTATCTACAATCATCAGTTTTGTATACCCAACCAACGGATCAGACTGGTTCATCAGGGCCTACAAGGTAAAGGGACATAATTTTTTATAAAGACGCTTGAATTTGTTAATACAACACTACTTTATGAAATAAATTAATTTTTGTATTTATGACAACCTCAGCTGTTGCAAGAAATGCCAAGTTGAGGCCCCTTATTTTCAAGCCACCATTTATCAATTAATCAAACCCAATTTTCGCTTGGCACATGATATCTATTGACATATTTTTCCTTTGTCCAAGAGTTATAGCAAATAAAAATATTATTGTAGTCATTGATCACCTTACCAAGTGGGTGAAGGCTGAAGTGGTCAAAGAATTATGGGTCTTATACCATGGCTAAGTTTATTATGGACAATGTTTTATTTTTGGCACTGATGGCCACATTGTCTTAACAAAAATGGGACTGACTTTACATTCCAAACTAATTCTAAGCTTATTAATTTGATGGTATATGAGGGGTATTGTCTACACTCTATCACCCCGAGACCAATGGCACTGTAGAGCGATTAAAATAGACTCTTGTTAGTAACCTACAGAAGCTAATTATGACCTAGGCATCAGGTTAGACCCTCCTCATTCCCTCATTCATTTTTGGTTAAAATGTATACTTTAACTCTTCATTGGGTGATACCTGTTAAAATTACTTTATGTGAAGCACCCAGAGCTTCCCCTAATCTTACATACTTGTTTCAAAAATGAGAATATGAGTCCCACTATATATTTGGAGAGGCTGACGGAGACTTTAGTTTTCCCCAGTGTGGATTATATTCTAATTTTTGGATCAAAAAGTAATGTATAAAGAATGCAATATTATAAACTGTTAGCCTTTACACAGATTTCTTTAAGGGATTTGGTTTTATATTATGATAACCATGGGATTGTATGGAATTGCAAACTTTAGAACATATAGAAATAGCCCTATGATATCATTGAGAAGACATCTACTGCAGCCTACATTCTGAAGAATCTTGTTAAAAGTCACCTTAATTTAAATATGCGTGCTAAGTTACTGAAAAAGTACCAGCATAATTCCAATCTATGAGATACTAGTCCTCAATGACTTAATTGACACACACATATCTTTATTCACTGATGTTGGTCAAGTAGGGGGAATATTGCATTTAGTTAAACTATCTGTCTATATATTTTTTACTTAAATTATATTATTTGAGGAAGGTCAACAGGGGACAAGCACTTCCGATATAGTGAAAGAACTAATGAAATTTAAAAAAAAGACACCCTAGAGGGTTCAAAGCCTCTCTTGTTATCTCCAGGATCACCAAGTTTAGGACGATATGGAAGGGGGGCTATGCTGGTTTATTCTTGGATGCAGCATGTGTGAAGAAAAGGATCAACCTTTAGGAACCATATGGGGAACCATGTGTTGATTGTCCTTCTGTTATGGGGGTAATGTGTCCAAACAGCAATACTTGGAAATGTTCCAATAACTGGCTGTGGAAGCGATTAATAGCTTCTTGTATTGTAGGCGCTGCTCCTGTAAACAATTCCATTACTATTGTATGTATCATCCATAGTGCTATTGCTACTATTAACGCCCTGAGGGATGGGTGGATAGCAGAGTCCATGTTTATATCGAACATGTTCCTTGCTAGGCTGGATGTCCATTTTCTTGGCGGAATAGGCGCATGGCCTCTTTCCATACAGCCACTGATGTTAAGCATTGTTCTAAATGGTGGGCTAAGCTTCCATACTGACCACATATTGTACATGAGGTGTGAGTGGTATTTTGACCGTTCTGCTGTGCGGTATACTCTCACATCCTACTCCATATATATGCTCTTATCCTGGGTTGGAGTAGAGGGTGATGTATGTATCTCCATAATCTTCTTTGAGTCTCCAGACTATAAGGTATGTCCATATGTTCCAGGTAATCTATCTTGGCTATGGTACTCGGGTTTCTGCATATTTATTGTCTGTGACTATTTGGTCATTGATTTCCTGTCTGTGAGTTAGCCTTGGGAGTCCTCAGTGATTAGTTTGGCCACTTATGTGGATCCGCCATGTCATTCTTCTCTTGGGTAGGTTTATTCATTTGAAATGTGCAGAAGTGCCATGTGGTCCTGCAGCTGTAGGATGGGATGCCAGATAGTTGATTATTGTGTTAAGGTGATCTGTGTTTCTTAATTGGAGTGCTCATGTGAAGTTATATCTTGCTGTTCTGGCCCAATGTGTATCTGGATGATCTGGGTTAGTCACCTGAACTATTCAGGATCCTAGTATATGGGTCGTTTGCTCTACGTAATTAGTAAGCCCCATTCCTCTTATTCCTTCTAGAGCCAAATAGGGTTTTGAGGCGTACAGGGGGGGTTGTGGTTAGACCAGAGCCATCCTTGTAATAGGGCGTGAATTGTGTTGAAGAAGGACCGTGAGAAAGCGATTGTATGGGATGTGAACCATATGATTGATAGAATCATAGAGTTGGCTACCATGCCCTTCCTGTTAGACCTGTTAGGTGTCCATGTTAGGAAGCAATGCGTTTTGTTATTTTGTCTAGAAGTTATTTTCAATCATGGAATCGGCGTAGCCTCCTGCTTCTAACCATACCCCCAGGTGATGAACAGTTCCAGCTGTTGGCTTGAGGGTGAAGGGAAGTTTCAGTGGGGTTGTTGCTGATTTTCGCCTCCTATGTCTGGTGAGGAGTCTTGGTGTTGTATTAGTTTGTTGGCCCTGGGTAGATGGCGTCCAATGGGTCTGATATTTTTCCAGGAGTATAATTTCCGTTTTATTAATGTTAAGTGATGCGTTACTTATGGCTGAGTAATCTTTTATTATCTTCTCAATTCTGCAAGCGTCCTGATTGTTGGATATACCCACCACACATCCATCAGCAAAGGCCATCATTCTGACTGGTGGTTGGCCCTTGAAATTAATTCCCTCTAGAAGTGTATTTGTATTCTGGATTAAAAATCTAAGCTAAAATTGTAAAGTAGAGGGATTAAGGGGTTTCCTTGTTTGAGTCCTCTCTGTGGGATGACTGGGTTGATTAAAAAGCCTGATCCCCGCACAGCCATGATAGCAGACTCTGTGAACAACATCACCCAGTTTATGAATCTATTTGGTAGTTTGAATTTCTGAAGGTAGGCCCTATGATAGGTCCAGTTCACCCTGTCATATGCCTTTTGTTGGTCTAAAAAGACAAGTTCTCCAGAGGTTTTGAACTGGCAAACATTTGAAACTGTATGGAAGTTGTCCCATATGGATCTTCATGGAACAAATTCATATTGTGATGGGTATATCGCATCAGTTGCAATTTCTCCTAGTCATTTGGCTATACTTTGTGAAAATTTTGGTATTTGTGTTAGTTAGGGAAATTGGGCGCCAGTTGAAAAGGTCTAGTCTGTCTCCTTTTTTGAACAAAGTGACAGTGTAGGCTTCTTTGCCTCTAGGTAAAAGGCATATATCCATAATTCACTTATTCATTGAAGCTAGAAGAATGTTTGAAATGTTAGTAAAATATTTATGTAAATATTTAGGGAATCCCATCAGGTCCAGGGCATTTCCCTCTTGGTGCACCACGTACTACTTCCCATAATTCCTCGTGCAATATTAAGTTGATTAAATTGTTATCTTGGGACACGGTGTCAATATGTGCACTTGTAAGGAATTTTTCGATTTTTTCTGGTTTGACCGGCTTGGATTTATACAATTTCATATAAAACTGGTGCACTTCAGTCACGACTTCTTCAGGTGTTTACACTATGGATTTGTCCAGTCAATGGATCTGTGTGCAAGATATCATATTTTTCAAGGCGTGGAATTGGCAGAAAAAGTAGCTTGAGCAAGTTTCTCCATCTCTTATGTTTTTGGCTTAATATTTAACTCCAACTTGGTGTTGATGTTTGTGGATCAGGGTGTTTAGCTGTGCAGAAAATTCTGCCCTTTTGCAACTTCATCCAGGGCTGTATCCCGTGCATAGGACGTTGTTTTCTAGGTGTTTAATTTCTTCCAAGGTGTTCTTGATAATGGTTGAAGCTGCCCTGTGTCTTCTAGATGATGTATGTTTGATTTTTTGGGTTGTTGATTTTTTGAAGTTCCCAGGTGGTTAGTGGGTCCAAGCATAAAGGTGTTTGAAAATCCCAGGTTGAGGATATTTCCTCCATCCAGGATTGAAATCCTTAGTCAACTAAACTTTCTGGGCGTATTCTGCACCATCTTGGAGCTTTGGAACTTGGTTCCGCCGGTTTGTAGGATACTGAAACTAGCTGATGGTCAGGAAGTTCAAATTTTGTAGCTTTAAATTTTGAATTGGTGACAAAAATTATCGGTGCAAGTATTAGGTCTATCCTCAACATAGAGAAAAGTGTACCATTGTGTACATGTGGGCGTGTCATGTTTTGTAGCAGGGATTGTCTTTTTGGCAGTGGGTCATATAGTCCTAAGGTGGCCTTTAGTACGCGGAGTTCCACTTGCCCTTGTGGTATCTCCGTTGTGTATGGCCATCATTCTATATCTGGATTAATCCACCAGTTCATGTCTCCCATGATGAAAGATCTTACCGGTATATTTAGTTGAGTTAGGGCTGTAGGAATCCTCTTCGGTCAGGTGCACCTTTTGGGGCATACACATTAGCTATTGTGTGCACTTTGATGTGCCATGAGAAGGTTATGGCAAGTATGCGGCCATCCAGGAAAGTTTTTTATTGATAAATTTAAAGTTTTGGTTTGCATGTACTATCACCCCACAGTGTTGCAACCAAAATGATATTGTTGGGAGGAGAATTTTTTCCCATGCCTCCCCTCTCTCTGTGGACAGTGGGTTTTCTGCACTGCCAGGATATCCACAGGTGGGTTTTGTAGGAGACTCAACATTTTGGCCCGGGACTATAAGGCCTTGAGTCCCTCTATGTTCAGCATCCCTATCTCTACTGAGACGCCCAATGCGCCTCAGGAGCAGTTAGCAGGGCCCCCAGCCCTACTCCCTCGCTCACATTTCTCTCCACTGCACCTCAGCTGCAGAGAGCATAACCATGAGTAGGAGTTGGGGTGTATTCTGCCCCTTTCATCTACGCTGTTTTTGCTCCTCTCTTGGCTTTGCTTGGTTTCAATTTATCATTGTTTTGCACGTGTTTGCTTTTATTAGCCGCATTATTTTCTTGTGCATTCCATTGTTGATTTTCCTTCCCAATTGGGTTAAATTCTGTAACTTTGGGGGATGCGCTGAACCCCAGTTTTGCTGCATTCATTTCCAAATTGGGTTTCACTGAATTTAATCTGGTCAGATTGGGTGTTTGGTTTTCTGCGGGATTTGATTGGTTCATTAATTCAAATTCATACATGTCTTCCTGGATCTGTTCCAGCTATATGGATGATTCCACCAAGGCCTTTGCCTTAGCCGTGGCCAGCTTGCAAGCTTGTTTGGCCATTTTTCGTTCTTTTATAGAAATTGGGCTAATTATTTTATATTGCCCATGTTCTCCCCAGTTGAATGCTTGTGTTGTATCCGTGATTTTGGCGTACTCTGAGTCATCTTCGCCCATTTCCTCCTCACAGAATTTCATTTCTCTCAGGCCTTCTTTTATGGGGCAAGCATGAATCTAGTGCTTAAAGGCCTGGCAGTGGTTGCATATGGGGGTTCACTTTCCACTTTTTCGTGGAACAGCTTGAGTATTTTCCCATCAAAGGTGAAGGATGCAATGTGAGGGAATTTTGTTTATTTTCCACTACCTCCTGGTTTGAGGAAATAATTGCAATTGCCTTCACAGTGCTAAGGGTTGGCATCAGGTGGAATCTTTGTATCTCAAATTGTTTGATTTATCCATAGGCTTCCAAGCCTTCTTGGAGATGTCTTTTGACTACTGTGCGCGCCAGTATGGTCAGAAGATAATCAAAAATTCTAAAAATATCTTTGGATTCTGTTCAACGGGTGAATTTGGTTGTTACCAAATACTGTCCATCAGGAAGGTCGAGTACTACTCTGAACTTCACTGCTTCATTTGCTTCTTCTACAGTTTTGAACCCAAGATCTATCCAACCTTTGCAGAAAGTATGGTTTGTTAAGTACACTGTTTGAGGGAAAATTTTATGTTGGGCTTCACTGAACTTTTCCCACATTTTTGGTGTTTCAATGCCCAGGTAAATCATATCCTGTGTTCTGCCAATGACAGTGGTTGCAATTGGGATACTTTCAGATAATTGCAGTATTTTACCAAAAAAGGTAACAAAACCCGCGGGGGCGCCACCTTAGGTTTTTTGTTTTTACTGAGATTTTTCGTTTTTACCTGTGCATTTGGTACCTTTGGGCAGTGCAGGTCTGGGTCCACTGCCCTTTATCACATTCGCCCAACTCTTTGCTTTATTACTCATACTCATCTCACCTGGTATTGATTATCAAATTGTGCTGTTTGAATCAAATTGTATTAAAGTGATAGTAATTGGAAAGAAAAGTTTATTTACTTAAATTATATTTTATATAATCTTTAGATAAGGATTATACTGGTTACTATAAATGCCTCATCTCAAAGACCTCAGCCAAAAAATTAGTTGTAAATATTTTATCAAATTATTGTTGTTAATTTCACCTTGATACCTTTTTTATGATTAAATATGATGGCGGATAAAATCCTCAATCTTTGCCATTGTAGCTTTTTATTATTTAACATACTAGTCAACGTAACTCATAGCCATAGTTTATGTATACCCCATTATTTTATTATAATCTTTATTATTCACATATTGCAGCTGCGCCAGCAAAATGTAATTATTAATAAGGTTCTTAATAGTATTATGGCCATATGACATTATCTTAAAGATGACTAGGTTATCACTAATATTATAAATATGCTTAATTCCTTAGGCATTTGATTTTCTGACCTTCTTAATATTACTATTTCATCTTAAATTATCATGGGCTTATTAATAATTACAGAATGCACCAATAAGAACTCCAGTGATGAGAAGAGAATATACAAGTGGGATTGCCATTATTTATATAATCTTTTCATTTGTATCCTGAAACAAGTCTACAACTAAGGTTACTATACTGAGTCATTTAGCCACTGGCATTATTAAATACTACACTTCAAGTTAATTTGTTCTTTTGGTAGACTTATTTCCAATAAGGTTTCTTTATGTGAGGTATTTATTATTATTACTGTCATCACACAGTATCTTGTATTTCTATGTGTTGATAACCTGTGCACCTGAAATCCAACGCCCATTCTCCAATTCCAACACCTAAAATGCTTCCTTGTAATAATTATATAGCCTTAATGATTAAGAGGTTGATTAACATGAGGACCTTGAATCTTTAGATTTATGACTATGTGATAGTACATCTATTGGGTAAAATCATCAGATTGCTAATGAACAACATTGCTTCATGCTGTAAGAGTTCTATTTCCTTTCTCAAACCAACTATTTAAAAATTAAAATAAAGTATTATGTAAAAAAACATGCTATTTTAAGCACACTAGATTGCATTTGTAAGATGTCAGAAATTTACATGTTTGAGTTGGGATAAAGAGTAGTTCAGTGGAAAGTACATCTAGTAATAGCCAAAAACCTTAATTGACTCTTAGTGGAATCCCTCTAATCAGAGGAATCCTTCTACTCCTAAACTTTCACCAAATACCCCTAATTAAGTTAGCGTTGGTGCTTTGCAACCCCAGTGGAATAGGTCAAGCTAACTGAAACCTTGCCCTAGCAACAGATCATATTTTATGCAAGTCATTAAGAAAACCAACCTTTTTCAGATAGGATTGGGTCAATTATATTAAAATGCTGCCACATGGTTATATCATTCCAGGAGTCAAATCCCATCAAAATTAAGCTCTGACAAGTTGATACGCCTCTCCAGAGCAGATATAGGCTAAATCGACATTTAGCCAAAATGGGAAGCCCCCTCGCCTATTTTAAATTTCTGCCGCCCTTCTCATTTTAAGCCCTGACTTATTTTAAATAAAAGGAGAAGTCATTACAATAGGGGATCGCTTCTGACACCCAAAATTGAACTAATCAAATTATCAATCTATTAACTTCTTTCCTTATATTTTTAAATATATATTTAGACTTGTGGTAGATTCCTCTCCTAATCCTTATAAGCAGTTGTGAGTTCTTACACTCCCTAATCTGCTAAGTATTGTTAAATTCTTTGCAGTATAACCAGTGGGCATACAATAAGCATGGATTCCAACAAAAGACACTAAAATTCAGAATGTGCAATTGTATAAAATATTGAGGAATGATGAAAGATCATACCCCCACCTTCATCTCGCACATAAATATTTGTGAAAGTGCTTTGCACAGTTGGACATAAAAGCCTACTTAAGGCTAGAGTTAATATAACAATGATATCATTAGGGTATCACTAAGGTTCACTATCCAGGACTTGCTAATAAAATGTCACAAATGAGAAGGCTTTAATCATATAAACCTAAAACTACTAAATGTTGTTTAAGCCTTATTCGGCCTGCCTGCAGTGTTTATAGATATCATAGGGCCTTTTTAAAACCTTTTTCTCAATGTAAAAATACTATAGTAGCAATCAATCATATCACTAAATGAGTTGAAGTTCTAGCTATTAGAGATCTTGGATCAATATCAAAGGCTAATTTTATAATGGAATAGTTTAATAAACAACATGGTTGTCCTCAGTTTATTTTTAAGACAAAGGCACTCAAATCACATCTTGTTTTGTTCTTAATCTAAATGAGGTAATGGGAATTTGAGGGGTCCTTACCCTCCCCTATCATCCAGAAACTAATGGGATGATGGAACGAGCCAATAGTGACTTAGTAAAAGCTCTTTGGAAGTTCACCAACACATCTCCTTCTTAATGAGCAATATATGTGGACTTACACATTTTTGCTTATAATATTGGATACAATAGCACTATTGAATTTTCACCATTTCACCTTTTGTATGGTTTACAACCTGCACTAACACCTTTATTACTTCTGATCATTACCAATGAGGTTAGATTCAGCCTTCTTAATAATTCAATTCTTGTTGGTAAAATCCCTGATTAAGATCCAGACTAAAGCTTATGGAGCATTTCTGACGAGGAGAATTGACCTAAAAAAGAGGGATGATCAACATAGGTTCACTGCTTTGAGCTTCACAGTCAGTGATTGTAACATTTACTGCAATACTTGTATCTGGTATTATGCATAAGTTAGCTACCTTATGTAAAGGATTCTACATTGCACTTGACCAGGTCGCTGCCAGGCATATATGATTTTGAAGCTTGGTTGAAGGGATAATAGTTAATCTCGTTCACGACAAGTTTTTTTCAACATTACCAAATAACTGATGACTATCACATTAAAGATTGAGTGGTAAATCATTTCAAGGGAGAGTTTGGATAATTGTTGGCTTGATTCCTGTTTTAGAATCAAAGTTGTAATATAGTCCCATTCATGTTTTTATATTTTCCCCAAATCAGGTCGCATTGTAAACAACCCCATGACTTCTCAATTTAATCTTTTTTTACAAATAACCAACTACCACAACCTTTTTTGTATAAAAGTTGATGATATTCATCATAAGAGATATGATGAAATTCGAAAATGATATGACTATAAATAAAGTTTAATATTATGAATAAAATTTCTTTTATTGTCAAACTTATAGTATTCATTTAAATCTAATTAAGTAAGTTTATCTATAATGAAAATTAGTGAACTTACTGCATAGTCGCGCTTACAGTAAGCCAAGAGTTGGATTACGCCAACTATAACCAGTGCACGTAGCTCATAAAGGGACCTTTTGCTACACCCTCCTTGACTTGCTTTACTGTACAATCATTAATAGGATGTTTTGGCTTTTTGTAAGAAAATTTAAAAAGTTAAGAAAACTCAGTGCCTGGTGCTGAAGGAAAAGAAGCTGGGAATGAACTTTAGTATGGCTTGGCTCTTCAAAATGGCTTAAGAGATGCAATGGCAAACCACTTTCGCTCATTCATAGTCCAATAATATGTACTATCCTGGGTTACAATACTGATTATTGGAACTATGTGAAGAAAAATAGGTATTAATTTGTTAAGGAAATGAATGATACCATTTATTGTTAAAAAGCTTTCAATATTCTTAGAATGAGTAGGGGTCTTATGAAAGATAGGCGCTCAAGTCTCCTTTGTAAGGATCTTTACTACTCATCCAATATGAGGGTCAAGCATGAAATTTTTCTTAAATTGGCTTTGGTATTGTCAAACTCCCTTTTTTGAGGGCGTCCAGATGATAACCACTGGCGTTGAAATGGAGTCTCATCTCGTGATGTTTTCCAAATATCTTTCATTAATCTTGCATGGGTAGAGGCAAAGGCTTATTTGTCAACAATAAATTTGATTCTGAAGACTCAAACCTGTTGAAGGATAATTAAACGTTTTATTGGCCCAATTCTAAGATGATTTGATCTGTTCTGTACAAAATCTGACATAGCCCCTCTCAAAATCTTGGAGGAGGGAGACATAAGGGTGTAGGAACCTAGCATGTGCACGGTTGACTACCATGCCTTGAGTTAGATCAGTGATGGAGTATTTGGAGCTAGCTTTATAGGATACACATTAATTGTCTTGACCAGGAAGCACCTAACTTATTTGGCTGACCACCATGGTGGTATTATAGAATTATAAAAAGTCCATAATGTAGAATAAGGAAGCGGAATGGTTGGCATTTAAAGAGTAGTTTTCTTAGTGGTAGTGACGATTCCTTTGTTGCTAGCACTTGCAACCTGCTTACCTCATTGGCTAGTGCTCTACTTGTCAATTTTGCAATATTAAGGGAGGCAGGTTATAGCAAATTCTGAACGCTGCTAGGCAGTAAAGGCTCCCTACCCTAGAGTGCCTGAAATGGGGACATTTGATCACTAAAAGGGAGATGATCTGATAAGCTAGTAAAGCGGATGACATGTAGTGATTAAATCACAAGGTTCCGTGCAGATTTTACATGGGGAATAGAGACTATGGTGCCATTTACCCGCTCAGCCACACTATTTGTTAAAGGGATATAAGGTGCTGTAAGATGCCAGTTATCTATAAATAGGAGTTTAATGCTTGGACATCTTGGGAATCGAAATTTAATCAGTTGTCTGATAGCAGAGCTCTGGGGCGCCCATGTTGGGTGAAGAAAGAGAAGAACAAGAATAAGGTTGTAGCCTTGGCAATGGCGGCAGTCACCAAGCTATACACAACCTTCTTGGTAGGATAATAAATGGCTAGGATGTCATAGCGATGGCCATGGCTCGTGGATAAGGGCCCTATGATGTACATGCTAACAATGCTAAATGATGAGGTGGGACAACAACTTCATGCTGAAAGCAAGGGTTTGGCCGATATTGGGTTCTGTACATCAAGCAATCATCTAAAACTTTTGAATAGTCTCAATCATCTAGGCCCAGTAGCTGGGCTTTCTTAACCACACATAAGTTTTCTTGACTACCAAATATCATACATTAGCATGTCATAGAATAACTTTAGTCATTGAGGGGGTCATAGATATGGAAGCCCTTCCCGTTGATCTTCTTATATAACGTTCCATCTTTTATTTGAGTTATGAGCCATTAGCGTACCATTTTCACCGTTTCTTGGGGCTTTAGTTCCCATCTCTCTGATTTGCAAATCATGTCATAAAAACGGTCTTTCTCAGGTAATACAGTGAGGGTCGGAATACTGGTTAGCCTATCTGCTTTTAATGAGTAGTGCTTGCTTGATGCACTATCAAAAGTCATATCTATATAGCTGGAGGGCCCACCTGGCCAATCTTCCATCAGGATCTTCCATCTACTGGAGCCACATCAAGGAACCATGATTGGCGACTATAGTGAAATGGTTCCCAGTAAGTACGGCCAGAAGTGCTTGAAAGTGAGCAATATGCTAAACATTCACGTTCAGTAATGCTGTAATTCAGTTCAGCTTTTGTTATGGTTTGTCTGAAATAAGCCATGGGTCAATATACTTGTTGTTCTCCAGTTGATCTAGGATATCCCCTACACCAACGTCGCTGGCATCTTTAAATAATACAAAGGGTTGGTCCAATTTGGATGGATTAGCACAGGCTCAGAGATTAGTGCAGATCTAAGGAGATTTTAAGCCTGGTCCTGTTCAAGGTCTTATTTGGGGGTACGTTCTTGTGTAGCAAATACACCAAGAGCTCATTCAGATCAGTGATTTGGTTTATAAATTGCCTGTAATATCCTACCATGCTTAGGAACACTTGAATGTCTTAAAGGCTTTGAGGCGTCGTCTTTTTATCTAAGGCAGCAATCTTGTATGGAAAAGGATGATTACCTTGTTTAGTTAATTTGTACCCTAGAAACTTCATCAGTAAGAAAGAGGGAGTATTAGGAGAATTTGAGCTTTAAGAAAGCTCCTTAGAGGCGTTCATTAAACCTGATGAAGATGATATAAGTAGCTGTTGAGAGTATTAAAGGAAACATTAATATTGGTAAGGTAGACTAGGATGCAAGCCATCTTTAGAAGAACTAGGAGGCCATTCTTAGCTCACTAAAAGATAGAAAAGGCATTAAAGAGCCCCTGCGGCATTTGGGTCAGTTCAATAAGCCCTTTGTTTGTAATAAGAGTGCACTTGTCTCGATACTTGAGAGCCAACTCAATTTTCCAGTACTCACTAACAAGATCCATTGCAGAAAAGTATTGGGCCCGCTAGGAGTCATAGGAAATCATTAATCTTTGGAAGGGGGTAGCTATCTTTTCAAGTTACTGCAATAAGCTTACAATAATCCATGATGACATGATGGATTTGATTTTTTCAAATAAGCAAGAGAGGAGATGCTTGAGGACTTTAGGAGGGTACCGCGACCTTGAGCTTTTATTGATCCTTAAGATTGTCATGACATGAGTCTTTTTTCACCATTCTCTTTTGGTAGGAAAGTAAACGTATTGGTTGGATGTCCCAAATTTCTAATAATGCACAACCCCTTACATCTGGGAAAAGTCGTACGTGGACGTGGAGAAAAGGTCTGAGTAGACCTCTAAGAACTCATCAACTTTCTTTTTTTTGGGGGTAGGGTCTTCCCTATGGAGGTAATGATTTAAGATATAGTGGGAGGTGCTTTTAAACCTAAGTCACAGAGGTTTCCAAAATCTATAAACACAGATGATGTCATTACTTGATACTAAGCGTAGGTAAGCTATTAGCATATTAGGCCCAACGGCTCATCCCTTTGGAGTCAGGTTACCAGCACTACAGAAATGGAGTCATTGTATGTGGGGTTAAGGATACTTGGGCAGATCAAGACTCCCTTAATGGATGGATTTTCAGCCAAATTAATTTCTAGTAGGCGCCTAGGATGTATGTTCACATGAATCCAGGTAGCCAATATAATCTGCGACCCTGGAGGAATTACCTTGGTTTTGGGTGAATAAACAGGTATCCCATCCACCACATGAGGGGGTAATTTTACTCTTGAGCCTTGAACGTGGTTATTGAGCCATTTAATCTGGTTTTCAGTCTCTAGAAAGCATGTATGTGCCTTCACGCGTTCTTTACCATCCTTGGATCTCTCAAATACCAAGGGTCGTGTGTACTGAGCAAGGATAGAAAATCTTGAACATAATGGATAATGGTATAACACTCTCAGATAAATTGGGTGCCCAGAATTGAGTATAGCTAGCTTTGTCCAGAGCTATGGTCGGAGTGCTTAAAGTGATTATCCCAAACTTGAGGGAGAGATCGCATTAGTCTCCTATAGAACAGGTGCATTGTGGCCCAGTGGTACCATACTGACAGGATTTCACTGAATTCTCATATCTCCTAAAAATCCCCTTCATTAATTCCCCTGACATAATTGGAAGGAGCAAGCAATCTATCGCAATCTATTAAGGTTAATAATCGATCAGATCCTAGTCAATTTATTGAAGATTCAATCGCGCATAGATTGATTCACTCTGATAGATTACAAACTTTAAAAAAGCCTATAAATATTTCCTCTTTTCAAAAATAAAAATTAGGTCGAGTTTAACCTGTATTTTCTTATTTACTTTATCACATTTATAAAGAATCCGCCCAGTGTAACTTTGAGATACAACCTGCCCCATTTGAAGTGTAATTTAAAACTTTCAGACTGGTGCTCACTACAGGGGCACTATGAGTTACGCTCCATTGACAACGTCTATCACTATCATGTATTCTCATTCTTCGCCTGATGAGGCTCAAGGTCAAGAGAAAGGCAGTATTTTATGATGAGTCCCTTCAACTGGAGCCCAAATCCCAAGATTACCCTCCACGTTGGAATTTTGGGCCAACTTGGAATTCTATGATTCTAACTTAAGTTTTACCTCAGACTTTCAAGTTCCGCCTGAGGCCTTGCAAAATATCATTAATCAATTTCTTGAAGGGGCTTTAATCCCTGGAATCCGTTCTACCCGATCTCAATCTAATGCAGTACCTTCTATATTGTGAGATGTGCTGCAAACCTCTCAAATGCCAAGAATTGGCCCCAAGCAATATTTGCATCAACTTGTACATCCTACCTTATACCAATTGCTACCTATAGTCAGAATGTACCACCAAGGGATGCTCAATTTAATAGAAGGGCTCCAATCCTTGAATAATTATATTTCTGAATTTTTCAAGTTGGCCTCTGAGTTTAGCCAAGATAATCATGATGCTATCATTAATAATCAAGCCTTCTTCAACAAAGTACATCAGCAGCTCATTCAGTTTGATTATGGGATATCAAATTTTGTTGATGTACAGTTTCCCAAGAAAGTTCAGGAGATTCAGAGAAAATGGAGAGAAGGTATTTCCCAAATCTCTGAGCGTAGCAAATCAATGGAGGAGGAAATTAGAAACAGTCTCTTTCAATTGGAACAATTGTACTCAGGAATTCAGTTCTGGGTTAATGAAGTAGAAAAAACCTCTGGGAATATGGGTCCTCCTGGGTTTGAAGGACCTCGTGGGCCACCTGGGGGTGTAGGGCCCCATGGACCTCCTGGAGCTGATGGTCCCCATGGACCCCCCGGGAGTGTAGGGCCTTGAGGACCTCCAGGTGCTAATGGTTACTCAGGATCTTACCAGCAAATTAATTCTCTCTTGAACATGTGAACTACTTGCAAATACAATTCTCTAAATTGGCCACAGGGTATAACTAAACCCTCAATGGGATACCAATTGATCCCCTTTTGTCACTGCAGTCATTGTCTGATGAATTGATCAATCTGGGAAAGTGGGCCAAGGACACTGATATATTATTACATGCTTATGAATCAAAAGAAGAACTACTACAAGCGAAAATTGAGACTCTGGAACTCAAGTACAATGCACAGCAGGAACAGATTTTTTTGTTATCTCGCCGACTGGATGAGAAAGTAGAGCATGCTGATCTGAATCATCAGATTAATGAAATTCGTACTGAAGCTGTTAATCCTTACCCTCAATTTTCTTCTCAAGCTTCAGATTCCGCCTCTTATGTTTCTACTCAATCTGAAAGACCTGGAGTGCATGTTTTGACCACCAATGCCCCCATGAGTTTCAAGCTAGTATTCAAGGACAAATACTCCCCAGGGGAAGGCAGCATTATATCCTTTCTCTATCTTTATGAAAAGGCATTAAGTGAGGCCACAGATCACCAAAAGACGAATTACTTGCCTAGTTGCCTTACTCAATTGGCTCAGGATATTATGGTTCCCCACTTAATGACTTGCTCTACTTGGGCTCAGGTCAATGAAGCATTGATCAAAGAATTTGGGATTGAGCAAACCTTATCCTCGCAGAATCAGGCTTTTATGGGTATACAGCCCCACTGAAATGAATCTATCAAGGACTTTGCTCATCAGCTCTATTGGGAAGCTCAAACTCTAGTAGCCTGTGGTTGGTTAAACTTGGACAATGCAATTACCGCGGTTATGTCAGCTTTTACTTCCAGGACTCAGATGCAAGTTTATCTGATCAGTGTCTAAATGAATTTATGAAGTATTTTGGATATTAAGGAGGCCTTATTGGGATTGCCCCTCAATTCAATGAGAAACCCTGAGTTTATGAGTCTTCTATATCTAGTCAACCCAAAGTTTACATCATGCCTGAGAACACTAGGGCGATCCAGTTTAACTACTGCCATCGCTATTCTCATACTAAGGATCGTTGTTTTAAAAAGGAAGCAGATGAGAAGAAGAAAAGAGATAAGACCAATAAGATTCTCTACCTTGATAATGATATGAGTGCGCAGCAAGAGCATCAAAGTTCGATTATGTGCAATTAAGATGAACATTCCTCTTATTCCTGCCCACTTTATTAGCATTATCCTCTCAGTTTGGGAGTAACATTACCCATATTGACTTCCAAGTGAATTAAGTCAATGCTAAAGCTATTATAGTTACTGGATCCCCAGTGAATGTTGTCTTGTCCAAATAGGTCAAGCGGATCAAATTAACCCCTGATATTTCTCATTATGAAGAATATGGCACAGCTGGACCTCAGAGTACTCAGTCTATTTGAGATTTTTCATCTTTTCCTCTGAAAATTGGGAAAATAACTTTTACCATCCCAGCTATTGTACTCAATAATTTGAGTTATGACCTACTTTTGGGGATTCAATTTTTATGAGAATTTGATGGAATTATCAATTACCCTGACTTGTCGCTTTCTCTCTTGGGGTATAGAGTTCCCTTACTTTTATCTGATCATGCTTCCACTTGACGTTAGTTATGTCTGCTAGAAGGAATTAAGAGGTCTTATTCACTTCAATATCATGTTGAAGATTCTCATGTAAAATTACCTCCTATATCGGCTGATATTGAAGAAGGAATGCCTATTTTCTCCCTTGAGAAATTAGTTATTCCACCAAAATCACAAGTAATTATGAACACTTCCTTGCACTTTTGATTCCCAAGGGACATTTGTTATAAGTCCAAGGCACTGTCAATCCTTTTTCCAAAGAACTCTTGCCTTGTCCTGGAGTATTGGATTATGCTTATTCAGGCTCATTATCTGTCTTACTGGCGAACCTTACCAATGAGCTGAAACCAGTAGATCAAGAGCATCTAATTGCTTATGTCAAGTTGTTACCCTTATCTTGTATCTATGATGTTAAACCCTTTGAGAATTTACAAGACTTTGGATTGGGAAGTGATCAGGAAATCCTTACTGTGGGTCATGCTATCAGAAAATACCTCTCTAAGGAACAGGAGAAACAACTGCTTCAATTATTAGACGAATATTCCGACATTTTTGCTAAGCAAACTTACGATTTTGGGAAGATGAAAGATGTAGTGCACACTGTGGGATCCGCCAATGGATGCCACATATAATATATTAAAGTGAGATATTTACTTTTTAATAAAAAGTATAAAATAACACTTATTAAAGTTTTTTATGTTTTTTATTATTCAGGCAGGGCAAAACCGGGAAAAGGTCCCCTTCTTGATACTGGTTTTTCCTATTTAAACTAGTTCAGATTTTGAGACCATGGGTATTCAAAGCAAAGAATACAAAGCTCAGTCTTCCAAGTTTAGGGAATGTTGGTTTTTGGTCTATCAGACCAAAGGTAAAATTTTTTGAGGCAAAAGCAACCTGTGTGGTAACGATTTGATGTATTGTATCCAATCACCATTGAGTATTATCTTTTCACCTCAGGGTGGGCTGACTCATGTGGTAATGATTGGTTAATCCTTACCCTATCATTGTCAAGTAGAATTGTCGCACCTTGGGAGGGTTCAGATCTGAGTGGTAATGATTTGTTCATTTGCACCCAATCATTAACGGGTAAAATCTTTTCACCTTGCAGAGGTTTGGATCCATGTGATACTGAACACCTCGGATTCAGCTAAGAAGTTAGAGTAATCCTATTATTAGTTTTTATCTTTTTAGGCTGATTTTGATTATAATCCTTATTTCTCTGATAGTCAGGATTCCACCAAGAATCCACTAGGGTCTTTTTGCCTTTGGTACTCATATCATTAATAACTACAATATTATTTGAAGTTTGGGCAGGTGATGGGCCAATCATGGTAGCAGATTCAGGAGCACTCATACCTCCAACATTCTTTCTCCTAAGTCGAGAAAGTGAATGTCTGACACACACTGTTGAAATGGGTGATTACCTTCCTATCCATGCAAAGCCCTATTGTAAATCTAAAGTAGAAGAAGCCCAGGTTACTAAGGAGTTGCATCAATTGCTGGAGGCTGGATTATAAAAACCCTCCAATAGTCCTTGGGCATCCCCATTGTTGTTGGTTAAGAAAAAAGATGGTTCTCATTGAGTCATGACGGATTATGTCTATTGAATGCTATTACTTGGTGGGATTGTTGTCCCTTACCTAGGGTTAATGATTCTCTTAGATTGTTAGCTGGATCCACCTATTTTTTGGCCATGGACTTAGCCAGTGGATACTGGAAAATCGAATTATCACCTGAAAATTGTGCCAAGTGTGCCCTAATATCAAGTAAAGAGTTGTTTGAACCAACTCATAAGCCTCAAGGGCTAAGCAATGCCCCAGAAACCTTCCAAAGGGCCATGTACAATATGCTGCGGGATCTAAAGCTTACTTGTGTTCTAGTATATCTTGATGATATTACCATGTTTTCAAAAACCTTTACTGAGCATTTAAACCATTTAAAAGAAGTTTTCAGCTAAATTTGGGGCTCTTCATTAAAACTCAAACCCTCCAAGTGCTCATTCTTTCAAAACGAAATGGACTTTTTAGGACATCAGGTTTCAGCTAAAGGGATTCAACCCCTGTCAGACAAAGTTCAAGCCATCCAACGGATGCCTCCTCCCTCTTCTTTACGGGATATTCAAGTCTTTCTTGGCATGGTTGGGTATTACAGGCAATTTATTCCCAACTTTGCTGATATGGCTGAACCCTTCTTTTACCTATTGCAAAAAGGAGTGTCTTTCAAGTGGGGGTCAGCTCAAGAACAGTCATTCAATTCTTTGCGTAACGCCTTGATTAAGGCACCTGTTCTAATTCATCTTCAATTTGATAAGCCTTTCTTTCTACATATGGATGCAAGTAAGGTCGCTATTGGGGCTATCTTATCTCAGTATGATGAGGAAAAGAAGGATCATCCTGTTGCATACTATAGCAAAATTTGTCAAAAGCTGAAAGAAATTATAGAGTTAATGAGCGGGAATGTTTGGCAGTAATTTTGGTAAACAGGCAATTCTGGCCCTTCTTATATGGTAACCATTCACAGTTAAGACTGACCATTCCTACTTACGATGGTTGTTGAATATGAAGGATCCTGATGGGAGGTTGGCCCGTTGGGCTTTAAGATTGCAAAATTATGATTTCTCCATTGTTCATCGCTCAGGGGCTCAGCACTAAAATGCTGATGGGCTGTCCCGACTGCCTATTTTGACCTTGGAACTAGAAAAAGAAGAGCGCTTATATAACCTTATTGGACGACCTGAATTATGGGATCGAGAAACTGAAGAGGATTGAGCCTAACTAAAATCCATTACTAAAGATACTATGATTCAAGATGGAGCTTTTTATAATAAATTCAAATCTAAGTGGTGCCTTTATGCATCCCAACTCCAGGTTTCACGCTGTAATGGAAGGCCATGAAAAGTTGGTCATAGCGGCGTAAAGAAGACTCAAGAATTGTTAAAGACTTGATATTATTGGAACAACATGACTGAGTTTATGTGAGAGACCCTTGACTCATGTCTTATCTGCAAATGTCATGGAACTACCAACCCTACATATCAACATCAAGTTATTCCCCCAATCAAGGCGTTTGAGGTAGTCAGCATTGGTGTTGTAGGCCCTTTTCCTCAAGGATTGCATGGTCGTCAGTATATCATTAGGGCTGTTGACAATTTAACTAAATAGGTTGAGGCCATTTCTAATTCTACCCCTTCAGCTAAGACTACAACGTTATTCCTATATCAGCATATCATTTCTCAACATGGATGTCCAATGGTCCTTATGTCAGATAATGGGACTAATTTTATCTTGCAACTTATACAGGAGTTATCAAAAATATTTAACACTTCTCAGCGATTTGTTGTCTTATATAATCTATCCACAAATGGGGCCATTGAACGAGTTAATGAAACTTTGGTCTCAATTCTAAGAAAGATGGCATCTACTAACCTGACTTGGTGGAATTTTTATTTGCCTAGTGCCTTGTTTGTTTATCAGATACTCTACCACCGCATTATCAAGATGTCCCCATTTAAGTGTATATATGGGCGTGATCCTTCAGTCCCTTCTAGTGTTCAGACAATCCTTGAGGAAAGTATCCCAGAAAATTCCGATTTAATTATAAGAAATTTGGCTGATGAGATTATCCGCCTCCAGGCTCAAGCAATGAAAATAATTGAAACTACCACCCAAAGAGAAACTCTAAGAAGCAATCAACATAAACCTGTCTTACCTGAGTACCAGATTGGAAATTATGTTAAGTATTATCATTCCCACCCGGGTGGATGGACTGAAAAGTTGGGAACTAATTGGTCTGGTCCATATAGAGTTATATTTTGAAAAGGATCAGAGTATTCAATTGTTCATATTGATACTGGTATAGTGGTAAATTGTATTCATCCTAGGTTTTGAAGAAGTCATACTCCACTGTGATTGAACCTTGAGGGGTGAAGTGTCAGGATTTCACTGAATTCTCATATCTCAAAAAATGTCCCTTCATTAATTCCCCCAACATAATTGGAAGGAGCAAGCAATCTATCGCAATCTAACTAGGTCAATGATCAATTGGATCCCAATCAATTGATTGAAGATTTGATTGCGCAGAGATTGATTCACTCTGATAGATTACAAACCATAAAAAGACCTATAAATATTTCCTCTTTTTGAAAATAAAAATTAGGTTGAGTTTAACATGTGTTTTCTTATTTACTTTATCACATTATTGGAGAATCTGCCCAGTGTAACTTCAAGATACAACCTGCCCCATTGGAAGTGTAATTCAAAACTTCCAGACATACTCAATATAAAGGGGCAAATCAGGTGCAATCTTAATTTCTTTATTAATTTATGCTAGGATTAAGTTCACTGGGAAACCACTATTTATTATGGAAAGCACAGGAATTTCGTGAACCTTAATCGCATTATGAGTAAATAATATTTTTTATTGAGGTGAAAGGGTGAGAACATTAGTGACTTGTCATAAGGATATTCATAATCAAGGAGTTTATTCTGATGTTTACATAATGGTTCCAGGTTTCTCTAATATTGACATCTTGGGAGCTTTCAGTTTTAGATAGATGCATGCTTTATTGTCTCAGCACAAAAAGCGTCTGCCTTCATGATGACCTCTCTTTTCCTGACAGTCACATTACATCTCTTCCGCTTGATATAAATAGCACTCCTCCTTGGTTTTTAGGCCATTACAGTAATAGCAAAATAAGTATCTCCTTATTCATGTCCTCTAGCATATGCACACTGATTCTTTTTGAAGCTAAAACTAAAGTGATGTACTTGTTTGATATGGATGAAGGAATCTAGTTAAGTACCTTTTTGGAACATAGATGCAAGTGATGGTTCACATAATTCCTACCATATGATGTTAAAAATGGCCATTCTTTGAGTGCATAAAGGATGGCAATAATAGCTTCATATAAAGTGAATAATTATTATTAACTAATGGTTGCGCACTAGCATAGAAGTGCGTGAAAAGTCAGAGGTTTTTTTTTCTTTGTTGAGATAATAGCTATAAAAGCTTGTTTCTGGCCAAGGAGGTTTGGTTGGAGACAAATTATTGTATGAGCGCGATCTTGACTTGGTCCCAGGTCTGACATTCCCAAAGTTGAGGGGTCATGATCTTCCAAGCTTCCCACATTGGCAAGAATAGTATGCTTGAGCTTTTTTGATTGGTAGCCTCTTCCATAGAACTTCCATAGGAGTTTAAAAAGGATGCAATGCTTTCTTGTCCTGGAATGTATCACTCCAAAAAGCCAGGTTAAAATTTGATCTAGATGGTTTATAGAGGGAATGAATGCAGTATTAATAATTGGTCTAGCTCAGTGGACTCCGACTTGGCATAAGCATGGGGAGTTTTCTGGTCAAGTCATCATCAAGTCTTCTCTAAATCATCCTACAACTTGTTCTAGTATACTATGTGCTCTGACGTCAGACCTTTGATTGATTTAAGGTTTCAAATCTAAGATCTCAGACCCACAAAAACTGACACAAGCATCCAGATTAGTGAATTTGTGCTTTATTTTGTTGAGGCATTTGTCAGTATTTTTCATAGACTCTTGGACATTCTCCAGTTTAAAATTGAGGGCACCTAAGTTAATGGCAGGTTTATGAAGTTTCTATCAGGGTGAACTCCACATCTGGGAGCAATATTTTTAATTGCTTCATAAGTCCTCTAACTTCTTGAGAATTTTGCCACATTGGAGTTCCTTGAGAATTTAGACTGAGGAATTAGGTGACAAATGAGTCCCAGGGGGACCCCTAGAGCCAGGTCGTCCTTCAGCCTCCTAGGAGCTGCTTGTCTCTTTAGGACCCATGGGACCCTCTGACCTTCAGGCCTCTGTGGCCCTTTAATGATTGTCTCACTTTGGTGCAAAAGCTGATTAAGCTTGACTCAACAAAACTCAATCGTTGTGTTAAGATAAATTCCAAGGTCTGAGTTTTGGCGGCAACCTCTTAAGCGGCATTGTTGATGTACTCATGTATCTCAGTGACTGCAGGGTGCAGTCGCTGAGTAAGATGGGTAGCCATATACCTAGCAATCCCAGTGTCTAAGAAAGTCGATTTGGCCTCTGGCATCATTAATAAGGCGACGGTTGTCCTGAATAGGTTTCCCAATTGTCATTAACATACAAGGAGAAAAATTAAAAAATTTGTCCAGGTTAAGATTAAGGCTTTAAACTAATACTATCTGGCGTAATGTTTTTTATGTAAACCCACCACTTGGAGTAGGTGATGGAGAGCCAGAACTACAAACTTATGAAGGTAAGGCTCTGCTCCACCAACAAATTTGTTATCAACTAAGTAAGCAGAGTAATAGAGCCTTCACATGTAGGAAAGGGTTAGTAGATGCTCATGAACGGCTAAAGCGGGTTTCAGTGGAGTGTTTCTTATCATGGAACTGCCATATGGTATTGGCTAGGTTTTCCGTTTAAAGGTAGAACTGTCTAGGGTTCAGTATGGGAAGGTTGGAATTAAAGGTGACCCAGAAAATCTAATTTTTAAATGTTAAGTTGGGTGTAACTCAAATAGTGAAGTATTTACCCATTGAGTAACGCTCCTCCTCACTGAGAGAAGGCAAATCATTATCATTATTATTTTCTTCTATGTTTTGTTGATAAATTTTCTCACTAGATACACCTTGAATGCCCCTGTGATGAGCACCAAGATTTTTCTATTCGCAAGAAAAACTTTCAGTTAATGAAACTGCGTGCATGGATCCATAAGATTGGAATTTGGGAATGATCTTTTGAATGAATTGGTTCCTTGAAAATTGCTGTAGAGAAGCGATGGCATAGCACTTTCGTTTCTTAAGGGTCTAGTATTATTTACTATCCTGGGTTATAATACTGATTATAGTAACTATGTGAAGAAAAATAGGTTAAAATTCTGTCAAGGAAATAAATCAACCCCTACTGTTACGTGCTTTCAATACTTATAAGATGAGTAGGTGCCTTATGATGCATGTGACGCTAAAGTCTCCTTTGTGTAGGATCAATAATTTTATCCAAAATGAGGGATGTGTCATAACTTTTTTTCTTGGATTGGCTTCAGGATAGTTGACCTCCCATTGTACAAGGGTTCTGGATGACAACCGCTGGCTTTGAGATGGAGTCTCATCTCATAGGATTTCTGAGTCTCATATAGTAATTCTTGCCAGGGTATAGGAAAAGGCCCATTTGTCAATGATCTATCAAATTCATGAAGGCTTAAACCCGTCAAATTTACAATCAAACATATTATCACCCCAATCCTAAGATGATTTAGGCCAATCTGGAATACACACGCTACCTTATGGCCATTGATTTCAGATAAGGTCAAAGAAACTTACATAAGCATGGTTAACTTCTCTTCCATAATTTAAGCTTTAAATAGTGTAGGCTTCATAAGCGTCCTACTTAAGAATGTTGTATGATCACCTTCATAAGGTAGCTAGCTTATGCCTCATACCAAATCTATTGGTATCTCAATAAGCATCTAAATCGCTGACTTCAAAGCTTGCCACTGTAAACTTATATAGTTCATCCCTCTTTTTGGGTAAAATTTATAGTTGGAGCTGCTCCATAAGCTTTAGTCGGAATTTTGCTTAGGGTTTTGTCAGTTGTCAAATTACTTGGAAGGTCAAATCTTGTCCTCATCAGTAATGGTCAGATGCAATAAGGGCGGTTGTTCAGGTCATTGACTATACAAGAGCTGGAAGGGTGAATATTAAGTAGTACTATGGTAATTAATATTGTATCCAAAAACAAATGAGTCTGTATATTGGCTCATTGAGAAAGACAATTGTTAAGAAAACTTATGAAAACATTTTACTATTTCTCTATAGTACTTACATCATCATTATCTTGTATGATAATGGATGGTATGAACCTTGCAAATTTCCTTTAGCTCATTCAGTTTGGGAACAGCGGAGATATGAAATCAGTGACATTGTCAATGAGGATAACTTGCGGACAGCCATGCTAATATATCACTTGCTCCATTATAAACTTTGCAGTTGTTTTTACTATAATATTTCTATTGGCTCAAGATTTGACTTATTTAGTAAGATGATCAATTGCTTATATAGTATATTTTAATTGAGGAGTATGATTGTAGATGATCCTATAATATAAATATAGTCATGGTATGCCAGGCCCAATAAGTCTTAACCAATCTATAGGTATTTGTAGTATTATATGGCTAAAGAGCTTGACATTTGCAGTATTTTTTAATACATTTTTGAGAAATCTAAACATAAGTATTCACAATAAATCCATGTTGAACTAAAAGTAGGGTCTTTATTAGACCTCCAAATCCAGCTGTGCAGTGAGCTTGCATGATTTTTCTGGATGAGCTTAAGGTAGTGGTTTAACCTTTAGTCTTTCTTACAATTTTATAAACTATTCATCCCAAAAACAACTGTCCTTTATTATTCTTCCGTGGTGCGACCAATAGCAGGCTTTTCATTGACATATTTATTTGATTTCATTTTTATGTAGTTAGTCTGCGAAAAGGGATAGAGCTGATACAACAGGCAGCACTTAAATTTCATCAGCATTCTGATGGGTTTGCCCCAGGTTTAATTATCCCATAGTCATAGCATGTAGCTAAGGACCATTGTGATAGCTTACTTTCTGGTTCTTAAATTTTATATCTACTGCAATGAAGCATTGTTGGTGATGATTTTTTTAACTTGGTCCCATGTATATAATCTAATTTTTTAGAGGAATATATGACGTCTAAGCATTCTCATTTGGTTATGGTGTGTTTTCATTTATGTGTGTAATACATGACTGCAGAAAGCTACCAGAGGCTCTTCTTTGTCATTTCCTATCTAATAGTAGAGCTTCTATAGCTGCTAGAGATTCGTCAGATTATACTATAAAACCCAGTTTAATTCGGAATATCTTAGAATGGAGGCTTTGGTAAAGGCTTTCCATAATCATCTTAAGGAGTCATTGTTCTTGAATCCCTTAGAAAGCAAATCCTCCTCAAAGTAGATTTAATTTAAGATCAGCAATTTTTGCGAATTCTGATATAAATTTTATATTCTGACTAAACCAATAAATAGATGGATATCACTCTTACTTCAAGGTTCCCTCATGCGATTTGTGGCATCAAGTTTTTGAGGCTGTGGCCTATTAATCAAGTGTCAATAATGTGACCCAGATCCACATATGGGACTTGAAAATCTGAACCTTGCTATGATTGATTTGTAAATGAGCTCATGCTACCCTCTAAAAGCCTCGTCCAGGTGCGCAAATGTTGGGCGAACATTTTGAGAATAAATTTATATCATCAAGATAAACTAAAGCGAAACCCATCTTCAGATCTCTTAAGTTGGTGCCCATCACTCACTGGAAGGTAGCTTGTGCGTTGCACAACCCTCAGGGCATTCAAGCCAATTGAAATGTTCATAGAGAGGCAATGATCATGCACTTTTTTTGATACTCAGTAGGCAGCTCAATCTGCCAGTATCTACCAATTAGATCTAAAGCTGTAAACTATTTGGCTCCTCCTAATTGGTCCAAGGCGTCATCTATTTGAGGTAAAGAAAATAAATCATTTTTAGTGTGCTACTCAAATGATGTTAACAGTAATGAATATATTAGAGCAATCTTTCTTTTAAACTATGAGCACCATAATGTTCCACTCACTGTGCAATAATTTACCATTCCTTGATGTACAAGCACCTCCAACTCCTACTGCATCCTTTTATCACTGGCCATGCTTCTCCATATTAGCCATGATTAAAATGTCTTGCTTTCTTAGTATCAATGTGGCGCCAGATACCCACAGTTCATCCAAGGTTGCAATCGTCTGTCACATATACTTGGGCTTTTTTGTATATGAAACATCACTTGTTATTTCTGACTTTATTCATTCCACCAATTTAATTGTAAATAAATGGTCTCACAATTTGGTAAAGCTGACTCAGGTAAGCCAAACAAGGCTGAATTCTAAACTCATATACCTTTCAACTTTGCCAGCAGCATGAGTTGTGAAAATGAAATTTTATTCCCTTTCTTGATGGAGTTATTAAAGGCATTTAGACTGGTAAGTGACACAGATATGCTGGTGACCGGACTAGAGTATCTCAGGAGCAGCAAAAAATCATTCCTCATTGTAGCCAAGGGGAATAAACTTCACCCAGTAATATGTTAGATAGCTCCAAGCTCATCTAAGTGGGCACTGTTAGGAGAGTGTCTATAACTCTCCAGTTTCCAGTGTGGTAGTTAATGGTGCACAGGGACAACACAAGGGAACTAGTTGAGAGAAAAAAATTTATTAGGCCCAGTAGAGGGTGCATGAGCTAGAATAACTTATGTAGAGAAAGGTTGTTAGTGGAAGAGTTAACCAAAAGAGGGAAACATGAGGCTCAGAAGGGTAATGTATGGGCGCCCTAGAATGGAGCGAACCTGGTTGACCCAACAGTGTGTGAGCAGATTAATTTTAAAAGATAAAAGTAAAAGTTTAATGTTGTGTGAGACCTCCTCAAAGAAGGCTGCACACAGGATGGTCCAAGATAACATAAATTAAAAAACGGTGTACTAGTGAAGGTTTTATTACTATGAATTATCAACCAACAGGACTTTTCTTTATCGTTGCAATCACTAATGCAACCTATTCAATTCAAGACTGAATCTAGTTTGATAATCTCACAGAGGAGATTAGTCTGCGCCCATGTCTGGGAGCAGTTGGGCAAGTAAGGCAAGAGGACCAGGCGGAAGGCCCGCGGCCTCCAACGTTCAAAAACGCCCCAGAAAATCCTGCGGAATAGACAAAAATCTTAAAAAACCGGCAGTCACGATTTCCCCAGAGATACTTGCATGGCAAGCACGATGCAACCAGTACATCAACACGCCACACTCCCAATCACTTTCATCGGTGGAATTTGGAGTCCGCATGTATCTGGACATCCAAAAAATGGCCTTATGGGTTAAATTTTGTGAAGATGTACACAAAATTTTCCTGACCGCGGTGTACATCGCACCTCACTCCATGTCGCGTGGTTGGCTGGACCTAGGTTTTGAGAGCAAAAAAGCAGCAGACGAGGCTGCAGCGGTGCGCGTAGTGATTGACCTCCCTGAAGGGCAACGGGTCATCAAAACCAAAGCACCAGATGGACAAAATCAAACCAAATTTTCCTCACGTTTGACTTTTTGCCTACTATGGTAAAATGTGACATTTTGGAACAACACCTGAAAGATGGTCTCGCCATATATAGCAAAATACAATCTTTCGAAATGCAATGCTTCACGCTGATGCCACACCTGTGCACCAGCAAAGCCATCGCAGTTCTGACCCCAACTGAGGAGATCGTGAAGGACCTAATCCAGATCCCACACTCCACTTTTATTGATATCACAGGGCATACCACCCACCCATTTCAGGTGACCGTGGACACCGCACCCCCCATTTGCACCCACTGTGATGCATTTGGCCATAAGGCGCATGCATGCCCCATCAAGGAGGGCGTCACATTCCAAGAGCACCCCTCAGCGGCCATGGCCAGCGGAGAGGCGCACTACGAACCAACCGCAAGCACCAAGGAGGCTTTCCAATGGGGAGCACAAGGCTGCTACCTATTGGTAAAGCCCATCTCCCCACAGGAGCGAAAGAAGGCTAAACAGGCCCATAGGGCCGCGGCCAAGGAAATGTCCAAGTCCACCACCGCTATCCCACACTCACAACGCCAGGAGGACATGGAAACCTTTGCGGTGGAAGCAACTTGGGAATCCATCAACCAATCAGATTGGGAAGCCCATGCTGAGTGGGCCACTCAATCTGAGGATCCGGTGGGAGACTTGATCTCACCCAATCGTTGTACCCAAGCTCTGGTCAAAACTGACTTGGGACCTATCCCAACTGAAAATTTTTTTTGACCTGCTCAACGGTGCACCAAACTCATCTGCACCGCAAAAAATTTGTCCAACGTCGGGAAAACAAAAAGTGAAGGCCAAAGCCAATGTGACTCTTTCTGCAATAATCAACAAAAACTCCAATAGTGTTGCTGCTAACACCCGCACTGCTGTGAAAGCCTGTGGGGACCTAGAAGAGGCTGGTGGGCCCAGGGGCCCACCCCCTCGCACCTAAGGTGCAAAGAGGGAAACCTTCACTTTAGGGACGTTGAATATCGCCAGACTCAAGGCCTCCCTGTCCCAGGCTAGGAAACTGAGTTTTTTACAACACAATTTACCCATGGATATCCTGGCCATCCAGGAGTCCCACTGTCCATGAGGTTACGAGGAAACTTGGAAAACAATGCTCCTCCCATCCCTATCCTTTTGGTCAAAGCACTGTGGGGTGCTAATTTGGAAAAATAATTTTTTCAAATTCGTATCCTCAGAAACATTCCTAAATGGCTGAGTGCTTGACATCACCTTCTCGTGGGCCAACGTAGTGCATGCAATTAACATCTATGCCCCAAACGGTGCACACAAGCGTCAGGAATTTTTCTCATTGGTCAAATCCCTCCCGCTACCCCCTGATTCTTTCCTAGTCTTGACATGAACTGTTGGCTAACCTACCAACGGACCGGTGGCCTCCCTCACCCCATGCCCCACAGGGTCACATTGAACTACGCGTTCTAAAGGCCACCCTTGGGTTAATGGATGCACTGCTGCAACATGCCCCACTGCTCGAAAACATGATGCATCCCCACATCCACAACGGCCAATTAAGGTCCATGACCTGCATCAACTTTATTCTAACGCCGGCGAAATTCCAACCCCACATCTCCCGCTTCAAAACAACGAAAATGGAATTCTCTGACCACTGACCGGTTTCAATAATATACCACCTACCTGTCACAGTTGCTAAGGCCCCACATTGGTGCAAAATCCACCCCTACAAGCTCACGTCGCCAGGATTTTCCATGTGGGTGGAAGAGGCAACTTTGGCGAAAAAGTTTGTTGCACCGTTTTGCGCAGACCCCATTTCCACATGGGCAACTTTCAAAGAGGACAACATCCGCCACTCTCGCAATCTCTCCTCCAGACGCTTATAAGCCACATCATCGGTTATCTCATGCACTCTGGCAGAATTGGCACACTTGGAGTCCAACATTCTAACTACAGGATACAGCCCTGCATGGGGCTGGAAGTGGGCGGAGGCAGCCGCCCACCTCAACGCACACGAAAGGCAACACAAACATCGGGTTTGTGTTCAATACAGGGCCACACGCATCACAAAATGTGGCAAGTGCACTGCATATTTCTTTAGAAAATTTTTGCACCACACCAGAGCGTGGCTTGCACACAGGTGCGAAGATTAGATAATTCTATTGTGGATACACCAGCTGAAGTGGCAATCGAAATGCAAAAATATTACTCCAAGTTGTACGAAGCCATACTGATTCAGCCAGCTGAAATGGTGAAATTTCTTGACTGATCTCATATCCGCACCATTTTCCAATACCCAGAAATAATGAATTTAATTACTCCGAACGAATTATGGACAGTCATTCGTGGTGCACCAAACTGAAAATGCCCAGGCCCAGATGGCATTCCATGAGTTCTACAAAAAAATTTCGAATATATATCCTCACTTCTGCTTGCCTCACTTAACCAAAGCCTGTTGGAAACGCGCCTCCTACCAGGAGGACATGAGGCCTTTACTGTCACACTCTTCAAGAAAGGGGATAAGCTAGACCTAGCCAACTGGCACCCCATCTCTCTAACAAACACAGACACCAAAATTTTAACAAAAAGTATGGCTAACCGATTAGGGACTGTAGCATCTGCCACCATCTCCCCAGAACAATTCAGTTTCATCCCCAGAAGGTCAATTTGGGATAACGTGCACTCTATGGCTAATGTATGTCAATCCACAGCCTCTGGGGCACTTGTATTCTTGGACCAACAAAAGGCTTAAAATAGAGTAAACTGGGAATACCTAAGGGCCTGCCTCCATCAATTCTGCCTACTCCCTCGCTTCATCAACTGGGTGATGCTGCTCACGGAATCTGTAACAATGGCAGTGCGTGGCCCTGGCTTCCTAATGGAAGTAGTCCACCCTCAAAGGGGTTTGCGACAAGGGGACCCCTCAGCCCACTCTTATACAACTTCAGCCTTGACCCACTGCTGCGAAATGTGAATGCCCAACTCACTGGGGTCCATGTGCCAGGCCAAGCCCCAGTCAAGATATTGGCGTTCGAAGATGATTGTGTGGTTGGGGTGTCTAATAATCAAGATGCATGCGCGCTTGAAGCTCTCATCCAGGAATATTCCCAGGTAGGCAACGCGGAACTGAACTCCTCCAAAACCGAAATCATCCTCCTTGGTCAGTTTCAGAACTGCTGGGCCCCAGCAATTAGTTCCCAACCCAGCCCATCTGCTCAGCCACGACCACGCCTTACTAACTCAACACACACCGCTCCACTGGTGCTCCCCTTCGTGCCACGTCCTACCATAGGACCGGTGCGCCATCTGGGCGTGTGGATGGAGGCAGGCGGATATGCGTCAGCAGTAATGGAGTGCCATATTCTGGAAAACGTGACGAAGTGAATCGCCTTTCTCAAAGCCCACCCTACTTCCCTTACTGGCAGGGTTGTTTTAGCCAACTCTATGCTCCTATCCAAAATCTGGTTTGGAGCCCACGCCATCCCCTTCTCCCCAAGCTTCTTCAAAACCCTGTATGCTTTGCTGCAAGGATGGCTTTGGTCAGGCCGCCCTCCACCAGTGCGGCTAGAGGTCATGTTTGGCCCTCATCATCATGGTGGCATGGGCCTGCTTGACTTCAAAGCCCATGCTGCCAAGATCCTAAGCACTTGAATCGCGGCCGTCACCGCCCCTACACTCCCCTTCCAAAACTGGTCCCGCGCAGCTGACTCCAACTTATCCTGCGCCTTGGGCCTCACCAATCCATTAAACTCCCACTCCCTGATGAAATACCTCGCATCACACACATTGGCCACAGGTCCTCACGGGACTAAAACCCACTACAAACGAATCCTACTCTCCATGCGGAGCGCAGAGTGGAGAATTCATATTAGCGGACATACAACCCAAAGAGGCCGCCCCTCTCCTCAGTTCACACAAGAGGTACAGGGGCTACCCATCCATGATGGCGTGATCCCCATTCGGCCCCATGTCCTATCCAGGGTGGGCTACCTGGACATGATGGACATCCCTTATTCCATCGAGACCCAAAAAACAATCTGGAAATATGTACATCACCCTCTGTTGCAGCCTCAAGTCCGCTCCCATGTGTGGCGCTGCCTGAGGCGGGTGTATCATACAGCTGAGCGCTCTAACGCTTTACACTCATCCTGTGTCGTGCGTGGCCAGTATGGAACGCTGTTCCACCGCCTGGAGAAGTGCACCACCTCTAAAGTGATATGGCGCGAAGTTCAACGTCTGCTGGGCCAGGATCAAACGCATCCCTTCAGTCTGTCAAGAGATATGTTTGCTCTATCAATGGCCTCCTCCCTTCCACCCTCCCTCCATGCTCTGGTGGTTGCAATCGCCATGTGGACCATCCAAAGATTGTCTTAGATGCCATAGAAGGCTCCACCCCCACCCTCCCAGAAACTGTCCACAGATTCCGGTCTCATTTGGTGGACCACTTTCAAGCATGGATGTTTGGATACCTCACACCGCGTCGCTGATAGCTGGTCTCCTCGTAGTTCCCAGTTCAGTTCATCAAATCAGACCCCTTCCTCCACACGTGCTCAATAGTGGCTACGGCCCCTTCACACGTTCCCTCCCCCTCCCCATAAGTGGCGTTCCTGCTGGCAACAAGAGATAGCATCGCTTCTCTGGGGTGCCTCCCCCAGTAAAAAGTTTATCTGTCCTGAGTCATATTTGGAAGTGTCCGTCCCATGGTCGGCCTTCCCCGCAATAAATTTAAATTTGAATTAAAATTTAAAAAATCAACCAGCAGGAAAAATTGGTCTCAACATGAAGAATTTTGTGTTTTGGGCAAACAATCTGTTATAACTCGGTGGAATTTTTGAGATATGCCATAAGGGGTTTTGCACAGGGTTTCGCCCAATGAGCAATAGGACCAACGATATGATGATTGTGGCCCTAGGAAACAACATAATAAGCTTAATTTAATAAACATGAAGAACTTGCTCTCACTACACTATTTTATCTAATATAATAAACACAGCAGATCCTCGCTGGTTCACTCACACTATCCTATTAACAACCTCCTCCTCTTAATCGCCCATCTTGCTTATATACAGCAGCTTTGGGTGATACCACTCTCATAGCTTGGACTATTCTGTTCCACCAATTCTCCTCGTTTTGGCTTGTTATTCTTTAATTCTATATCGCCCTAATTGTAGGCAATATGATTTGTATTTGTTAAATGTTGAAATCGCTTTGTCACCTTATTTAGAGATGATCCAATAATAATCCCATTTTATCACTATATTGCCTCATCTTGAGGCACTTGAACAATCATAATTTAAAACACTCTATCTCTGTTAGGCGTAACTTTCTGAGTAACTTATTTGGTTAATTAAAGGCAAACACTTAATTGCACACCGAAGTCTTTCTCCAATGTCATCAGATCCACCGCCAACTGTCCCAGCGTGGGGCAGCAGCAAAATTCCCCCACCATTTTCCATCTGACAGGAAAACGCGCTTGGACTGGCTCACCCAGTCAATCCAAATCCTTGGGATGATTTGTTCCTCCCAAGGATCTCGATGCACATCTCACACAAACCCAAGCGGTGCCAAACTGACCCTGGTGCTCCCCTGGAGCAACATGCATTTTGGCCTTAGAATCAAATATGGGAAATTCTTCCCCTACGATGACCAAGCCATTATCAAAATGGCTCAGGTGGTGATGACACCAGCCTGTTTTATTGACTTCCACCCCTATAAGAGGTACTTTGATCTTGGATTCCCCTGTGAAGATGATGCAGCCACTGCGGCAACAGTGCTGTTAGTATTTAATAAAATTCCCCTAATAACAACTCGGACTCAGCTCCCAATGGACATCACCTTGGTGGTCCAGTTCGCTGGTTTGCCCACCCACCTCCCCCTGAAGTGCTCCACCAGGAGCTGATGGAAGGTTTGTCAGCCTATAATGCTAACCCCATCTTACAAATTGTGGTCCCAAATGGGGCCACATGACTCTCTGGGCCTTGAGCATATGCCACAATCAGCCCTGAATTTACAAAAATTTCTTTGGCAATTCCCCCTCATGCCACCATCCCATATGCCCCCAACCATCCATTCTGGGCCCTCATTGAGGGCGGATGGACGATTTGTCCATCCTATTTTGAGTTAGACCACTCAAAATGCAAATGCCCATACTCAGAAACTTCCACTGACGCCAAAAGTTTTCCTGACGCCCAACAATCCGCCGCCCACCCTGCGCCAACTCTGACATGGGGTACAATCCTACCTTCCCCTCCTCCAAAGCCTGATGATGCAGCTTCACCTGCAGCCACCAATCAGTATCCACCTTGCCCCAATGCCATAAATAATTCATCCAATCAAACATCAGATTAGATCCCAGTTTGATCCCATGCATCCACAAATGATGAACAAACCTCAACCATACGCTGATTCCCCAATCCAATTTAACCAAAACCCAAGGGAGTTATTGGATGAAATCGACGAATCAGGTAATGTTATTGAAGAACTGACGCTGCAAGTTGAGCGGGTCTGTAATGCAGAATGGGATGCAAAATTCCTGCCTCAGAAATATGTCCCACAACCTAACGCCAAACTGTTCTACAGCGACCACCAGCTTGCAGTAGAAGCAGCTGCCATACCAGATTGCTGTCCGCTCTGCAAAGCTGCCATTAAATCTGTGGCTGCGCTTGCAGGAGGAATTCCACCTCCCGTCATATCCAAAAATCTTACTGCACAAGGTAAGATTAACATGAAAACTTTACACAAAAATGTCACTGAAGCCATCCAGAACGTGGTAACAATAGCACAGATTCTGAAAGCAAAAATCACCTGAACCAACATTACCACATTCATTAAATTCCCAGACGCCCACCTCAAAGCTGAAGACGCTTTGGCCAAATATATCGTTGGCATTATGATGGCTGGAAACTATTTGGAAGTTACAGTCATCAAGGATATCGAACCCCATGCCACCGATGCCCCACACCCTTACTATCTGCCTTAACATGCACCCTACTATGGGATGAGATGGATGCAGCTGAAGACGAGCCCCCCAATCCCCCTCCCCATCCACCATGGATGGATAACGGTATTCGCTTCCCACCTGGCTAGATATTTTGTTAGGTAAGATTCAATCAATCCATTCATTTTGGGCATTTTTTTTGAATCGTTATTTTTTATTATGATTTTTAGTTTTAATTTGGTAATGTCTTTCCCCTGGTCAGCTTACCTCGGTTAAATAAATAATCATTATTTTACTAATTTTGGCAGATTCTTCCCTTCCGCCCTAACTGTCCCAAGATTATCATCCAGTCATATTGGAATCATGACATAACCTTCTCCTTAACTGAATGATAAGGCTCCTATTTCTTGTATGGTCAGAGGAACTTTGCATGCACTCAGTTAATGATCTAACCACTTGTGAGTTCCTTGATGGTATATGCGTTGATCCCAGTTTTCTCTGTAACTTTGAACGGACCAATCCAAATACTTGCCAGCTTGTGTTTTCGCCCAAACTCATGTTAGTCATGGAAGAGAACCATATCGCCTTCTTTGAACTGTGCCAACCCACTATGAATTACCTGAAAGCGGCTTGATACCTGATCTTCTTGGCTAAGCTGAAAGAATATGCTTCAGTTTGCAATTTTGGTCAAAGTGTTTGAAAGTTTAGTCAAATAACGGTGAGGTTTCATTCCGCTGGTGTCTTCTACACGTGAATAAAGTAATGCCAAAAGAGCCAGGTATTAGCCATATAGTAGTTGGAAAGGACTCTTCCCCATGGCGGAATGGTAAATAATGTTATGGGCAAAAACGGCAGTGGAAAGAAGAGAACTCTAATAATAAGGTCAATCTTTAACTAATTTTCATAGTATGTTCACCAAAGTTCCATTCACCCACTTTGACCATTCCATTAGATTTGGGGTGGTATGGAGTCATCAGAGCTCTGCAGATACCCATAAGCTCGTTCAGTTTGTGGAGGATGTGTGAGGTAAAGTTAATTCCATTATCATTGAGAATGTACTGAGGGCAGCCGTGTTGCTGAATAATGCATTCCATTACAAACTTGGCCACTGTAACCGCCCCCAAATCTCATATTGCCCTTGCTTTGACCCACCTTTAAGTGGTCAATATCTACCAGAATGTACTTATACCAGTTAGCTCCTGTTGGCAAGGGACCAATGACATAAAGGGAAAGCATATTCCAAATAAAATGTGGTTTTACTACCTGATACAAAGTCTTGCAGTGGAATGGCTTCTCCACTCAGCACTGATGGAAATAGGAAATGGTTTCAATCACATCAAAGTTCATGCTTTCCCAATATTACCGAGGGCGCAACAACTCCATTGTCTTGTGCACCATGTCTGACTGCCTTGTGGGCGCTCATAATAATTTCTGGACATGCTAAGGGTCGCGGAAAATTCACCGTAGAATCTCAATCAACTTTAGCAGTTCACCATTAGATTGGAAGATATTTATTTACATCTCATTCAACGCTTTAATCACCTGGGGCGGTTCATCATCATACTTTCCGCTGAGCATTTTGTTGAACATTATGTCACTTAAATCCGGTGTAACTGCAATTGTTGGCAATCTTGATAAGCAATTGGCATTTTGTTTTTTTGCTCCTGGTCAATGTATAATCTTTAAAGTTGTAAGCTTGCAGATTAAGAGCCCATTGGGCTAGCCGCCCCTCAGGCTCTCTCAAATTCTGCAACTAGCGCAATGATGCATGATACATTACAATCTTAAACTTTACTCCATGCAAGTATACTCGAAGCTGCTTATATTAATAAATCACTGCTAAGCACTCCCACTTGGTTAGGTGTGATTTTGTTTATGGAAATTCAAGCTATGACTGCAGTATGCCCTGGGGTGCTCCTCCCCCTCATTGTCCTTCTGAGACAGGACTGCCCCAAAAGCAGAAAGTGAAGCATCTATCTGCATTATAAATTCCTTACTGAAATTAGGGTAGCACAACATGGGCGCACTAATTAGCGCTTTTCAAAGTGTATCAAAGGCACATTGGCGCCTGTCCATCCATTTAACATAGCATACTTCATTAGTAGCTCAAACAGGACATCCAATGCAACTGAAATTGGGTATGAAGAATCAGTAATAACCCACCATCCTCAAAAATACCTGAATGTCCTGCTTACTAACTGGCTTAGTCATCTCAGATAGCCTCCACCTTGGCAGGTTGGGGTCTTAGTCCAGTCGCATTCATCACAAATCTGAGGTATTCCAGCTGATCCTTGAAGAAGTTGCATCTCTGGGGCTTGATTTTAATACTGGCTTTAGCCAGTCAGCGAAATACCTCTTCCAAATGGGTAAGATGCTCAGTGAACATGCGAGATAAGATGTTAATATCATTGAGGTACATGAGTACACATGACAGCTTCAGATCGCCCAGAACGGTGTCCCTTGCTTATTAGAATATAGCTGGGGCATTTCATATCCCTTGTGGCATCTGAGCTGGTTGGAAAAGCCCTTTGGATGTGATTAGAGTGCATTTTTCTTGTTCTGCCATGGGCAATTCAATTTGCTAATAATTGGATATCAAATCCATTTTCAAGGAGTAGCGAGCTCCACCTAACCAATCCAGAGCATCATCAATATGCGGCAGAGTGTTTGAGTTTTTTTTGGTGATACTTTTGAGCTTCTGGTAGTCAATTACTACGTGGTTAGTGCGATCCTTCTTTTCTTACAATTAGGACAGGTGAAGCCCACGGACTCTTAGATGGTATGAGCATTCCCTGCTCTAGCAGCTTTTCAATCTCCTCGGTGATGACTTCTTCAGCTGCCCTTGATCAGCGAATTGACCAAGACCTGATGGGGGGATAATTCCCAGTGTCCAGCCAATGAAAAACCCCCTGAGCGCACCCTAAATCATGATTATCGACAGCAGAAAACTCTTTGTATTTTCATAATAAAGCTTCCACCTGATCCTTCTGGTCTTCCAATAACCCCATTAAATTTAGTGATGAAACCGCCATTACACCGAGATGCAGTTTGATGGGCAGACCAAATTCATCCAGAGAACTGAACTCATGAGCCTGGTGACCTCCTCAACTGGGTTCAAATGTAGATACTCTATAATCTGATGCTGTTGAATTCAAATTGGTATTTTCTGAAGATTTGCTATCAATAACTTGAACTCCCATGGCCCAGAAGTATGATGCCTGGAGCCACGTGGGGCTCAAGATGCTATTGCTGATAAGGCCCAATGATCTTCCCATAGAGCCCAGCTGGCACTTCCACCTCTAACTCAGTGTCTACTATTACTTGATGTCCAGAGGGAATGGATATAGCTCCACCTGCACTAAGAGGTAGCCCCTGATATTCATATATCTGATGGGGAAGGGCCCAAGTTTTCCCTTTTTATCGATGATAGTGCACTGGAATTACCTCATCGCTGTAGGCAAGGTTGATTTATCCTATATTCACTGAGCCCTTTGGCACTCCTCTGGAGGTAAAATAAATTGGGATCTGCTGTCCCAAAATGGCTAGGGTCTCTTCCATCATGTCAATGAAAGCCCCATAGTGTCGCATAAAAGCAGTCTCAATCAACAGATCATAGTTGCTATTTGGTAATACTACCGCCGGAGCCACAACAACAATGGATCCAAACCACAAGGGAAGCACTATATTCTCCATCAGAGACTGTGGTTTCTGCTCCAGCGGTCCCATACACCATCCGGTGGTCTATATCAGTTTTTAAATACAACTTCGCCACCAGATTAGTGGAGACAATGTTAACAGGACCGCCCATATCAATGATAGCTCATACTTGGGTTTTGGCTACCACAATGTCACAGTAAGTGCACTCCAAGTAAGATGAATGCCGGCTATTTACTACATAAACATGCAGCGGTTCACGTTTTCCCAGGAAACATATAACACTCGTGCTGACTGAAGGGTACCATGTTATAATAGCGTCCACTGGAAGGGCGACCTCTACTCCTCTTATAGACAACGCATCTGAAAATGGTTTTAGCTGGTCTGACAGACTTTGGTCAAACATTTAACAAGCGTAAGGCTTTGGATGCTCTTGAAACTCTGTGTCCACCGTTTCTTGGACTTGTGCTTGAGTTAGCACATTTACTCCCCCAACCAGCTGTTGGTAGAGTAATGTATCTTCATACTGGGAGGCCTTTTCTGCAATTAATACAGTAGCTTCAGGTGGGACGTATGAATTTGAGATAGCAGAAATAGAGATTCCAGTCTCTACTCCACTATGACTTTTCCCTAATAACCTTAATCCTGTTGTACATAAGGGATATGTCAATTGGGGCACCATTGTCCCATGTGCCCAGTGCGACTGCAATTAAAACAACTTACTCCATAGGGCCTAAATCTGTGATTAATATAAGTTTACCCACTTGGAAGGTTATTCTGAAGATGATCAGCATAACCAGCCCACAATGGTAGAACGCCTCCTGTCTATCAGCATATTTGGGTTAAAACAGTAGTTGGTCAGTTTTTGATTAACAGTTATAGAAGGGATGTTGGACTGTGGTGAGTAACCTGGTAGAACCTAAACTGACTGGTTGATTCCCCCACATGATTAGGGTTGGCAATGGTGACAGTGTGAATCTGTTTGATATTGGGTAGAGGGAAAGTTACATCTAAGTGGCATACAAACTGAACAAGTTTAAGAAGAGGTACATCATCCTCCAACAATGGGGTCATGACATAGTAAAGCTTGGGGTATGGCTTCACCACAGAGGACATTGCAATGCACACATCAACTTCATATAAAATCCCTGCCCCAATCAACACATGGGCTTCTGCCATAAATCACTCAGCGAATGCAATGAGGGTCTCATTTTGCTGAAAATGATGGTCAAGAACTTGGCTTTCCACTGCAACATTGTAAAAATTTACTCTGAAGTTGATTATTGGTTGTCAACCCAGTAACCTTTTTACTGCACAGGTTCAGTTTCCTTGTCCACCTCCCATTGTAAGAATATATAATCTGATAATAGTATGGAGACTATTATCTGTAGTTGAGTTAAAACTATTTTCAGACCCAACGCTTCAGCCGGTATTTCCAATTAAATACTTGATAGTCATAATAGTAGGGTTAGTTCTTTATATTACTGTCCACTCAATCTTTGTCAAGATCCTCTGATGGCAGTCTCCTTCAGCCCAACACACAGTCGGCAGTAATCCCTTAGTCATGGTTCCCTTCATCTCTAGAACCCCACTTGGATCTCTACTATTCACTCTAAGAGTCTACCAATTATTGCCTTCTGCAATAATATCCTTGAGATGGAATCTTCACGCTAGATGCTGATAGTCTAAATATAACAAAATCTACAATAAAACTATTAATGTTCTAGAGTAGTAAATATATATAAGTGTATGTGTTAATTTGCGTTTTTATATTATAGTGAATCCTAGGGAATTTCTAGGAGATTCAGGCATCTAACCCTTAGTTGACACCTCTTCAATGAAACGGCAGCTGTTGCCATTGAATCACCCTTCCTCATCTCAGCAGCGATGGTCTTCCCCATCCTGGCTAGGATTCTGACATTGGACATCCTCAAGACCTCAAAAGGAATGAGTCAGAAATGTGTCCTTAACATTTTCCTGTCAATCTAAGTGAACCAACCATAATTGGCTAGCGACCTGCTTAGGTAATGGGACTTTTTACCCATTATGGGAGGTCATAAACCAACCAATCGATTTGCTAGTTGCAGGTGGCATCACTCACCTCACAATTCATCATAATTTCCTAAATTAGTTGATGAAGAAACCCAACTGATACTTTTCTTTCTCGTTGCAAACACTTTTGCAACCCATTCAATTCAAGACTAAATCTAGTTTGATAATCTCATAGATGGGGATTAGTCTGCGCCCATGTCTGGGAGCAGTTGGGCAAGCAAAGCAAGAGGAGCAGGCGGAAGGCCTGCGGCCTCTAACATTTGAAAACGCCCTGGAGAATCCGGCGGACTAGAAAAAAATTTAAAAAAAAAACTGGCGGTCACAATTTCCCCAGAGATACTCGTGTGGCAAGCACGATGCAACCAGTACATCAATACGCCACATTCCCAGCCACTTTCGTTGGTGGAATTCGGAGTCCGTGTGTATCTGGACAACCAAAAAATGGCCCTATGGGAAAAATTTTGTGAAGATGTACACAAAATTTTCCTGACCGCGGTGTACGTTGCACCTCACTCCATGTCGCGCAGTTGGCTGGACCTAGGTTTTGAAAGCAAAATAGCAGCAGATGAGGCTGCAGCAGTGCGCGTAGTGGTCGACCTCCCCGAAGGGCAATGGGTCATTGAAACTAAATGCACCAGATGGACAAAATTGAACCAAATTTTCCTCACGTTTGACTTTTTGCCTACTATGGTAAAACGTGACATTTGGAGCAACACCTGAAAGATGGTCTCGCCATATATGGCAAAATACAATCTTTCGAAATGCAACGTTCACGCTGATGCCACACCTGTGCACCGGCAAAGCCATCGCAGTTCTGACCCCATCTGAGGAGATCGCGAAGGACCTAACCCAGATCCTGCACTCCACCTTTATTGATATTGCAGGGCACACCACCCACCCATTCCAGGTAACTGTGGACAGCGCGCCCCCATTTGCACCCACTGTGATGCGTTTGGCCATAAGGCACACGCGTGCCCCATTAAAGAGGGCGTTACATTCCAAGAGCACCCCTCGGCGGCCATGGCCAGCGGAGAGGAGCACTATGAACCAACCGCAAGCACCAAAGAGGCTTTCCCGTGGGGAGCACAAGGCTGCTACCTATTGGTAAAGCCCATCTCCCCGCAGGAGCGGAAGAAGGCCAAGCAGGCCCATAGGACTGCGGCCAAGGAAGCGGCCAAGGTCACCATCACCATCCCACACTCACAATGCCAGGAGGACATGGTGACCTTCGCGGCTGAAGCAACTTGGGAATCCATCACCCAATCAGATTGGGAGGCCCAAGACGAATGGGCCACTCAATCTGAGGATCTGATGGGAGACTTGATCTCACCCAATCGCTGCACCCAAGCCCCAGTTGAAACTGAGTTGGGCCTGTCCTAACCAAAAAAAATTTTTTTGCCCCACTCAACAGTGCACCGACCTTATCCGCACCACAAAAAATTTGTCCAACGTCGGGAAAACAAAAAGCGAAGGCCAAAGCCAATGTGACTCTTTCCGCAAAAATTAACAAAAACCCCAATAGCATTGCTGCTAATACCCACGCTGCTGTGAAAGCCCGTGGGGACCTGGAAGAGGCTGGTGGGCCAGGGGGCCACCCCCTCGCACCTAAGGTTCGATGGGGAAATTTTCACTCTAGGGATGCTGAATATTGCCAGACTCAAGGCCTCCCCATCCCGGGCTAGGTAACTGAGTTTTTACAAATAATTTACCCGTGGATATCCTGGCCATCCAGGAAACCCACTGTCCACAAGGTTCCAAGGATGCTTGGAAAACAATGCTCCTACCATCCCTATCCTTTTGGTCAAAGCACTGTGGGGTGCTAATTCAGAAAATTTTTTTTTCAAATTTACATCTTCAGAAACATTCCTAAATGACCGAGTGCTCGTTGTCACCTTCTCTTGGGCCAATGTTGCACACACAATTGTCAATATTTATGCCCCAAGCGGTGCATAAGAGCGTCGGGAATTTTTCTCGTTGGTCAAATCCCTCCCGCTACCCCCAATTCTTTCCTAATTGGTGACATGAACTGTTGGCTAACCTCACCAACGGACTGGTGGCCACCCTCACCCCACGCCCCACAGGGTCACGTAGAACTACGCGTTCTAAAAGCCACCTTTGGGTTAATGGATGCGCTGCTGTGACATGCCTCACTGCTCAAAAACATGACGCATCCCCACATCCACAACGGCCAATTAAGGTCCATGACCCGCATTGACCTTATTCTAGCGCCGGCGAAATTCCAACCCCACATCTCCCACTTCAAAACAACAAAAATGGAATTCTCTGACCACCGACTGGTCTCAATAAAATACCAATTACCTGTCACAGTTGCAAAGGCCCCACATTGGTGCAAAATCCGCCCCCTGAGCTTGCGTCGCCAGGATTTTCCATGTGGGTGGAAGAGGCAACTTTGGCAAAATTGTTTGTTGCACCGTTTTGCGTGGACCCCATTTCCACATGGGCAACTTTCAAAAAAGACACCATCCACCACTATCGCCATCTCTCATCCAGACGCTCATGAGCCACATCAGCAGTTATATCACGCATGCTGGCAGAATTGGCCCACTTGGAGTCCAATATTCCAGCCTCAGGATATAGCCCTGCATGGGGCCAGAAGTGGGCGGAGGCAGCAGCACACCTCAACGCACTTGAAAGGCAACACAAACATCGGGTTTGTGTCCAATACAGGGCCACATGCATCACTAAAGGTGACAAGTGCACCGCATACTTCTTTAAAAAAATTTTTTGCACCACGCCAGAGCGTGGCCTGCACACAAGTGCGAAGATTGGATAATTCTATCGTGGACACACCGGCCAAAGTGGCAATTGAAATGCAAAGATATTAATCCAAGTTATACCGAGCTGAACAAATTCAGCCAGCTGAAATGGCGGAATTTCTCGACAGAGCTCATATCCACACCATTTTCCAATACCCAGAAATAATGAATTTAATTACTCCGAACGAATTATGGACTACCATTCGTAGTGCGCCAAACCAAAAATGCCCAGGCCCAGATGGCATTCCATATGAGTTCTACAAAAAATATTTTAAATACATATCCCCATTGCTGCTAGCCTCACTCAACCAAAGCCTGTTGGAAATGCGCCTCCTACCAGGAGGACATGAGGCTTTTACAGTCACACTCTTCAAGAAAGGGGATAGGCTAGACTTAGCCAACTGGCGCCCCATTTCTCTAACAAACACAGACACCAAAATTTTAACAAAAATCATGGCTAACCGTTTAGGGACTGTAGCATCTACCACCATCTCTCCAGAACAATTTGGTTTCATCCCCAGAAGGTCAATTTGGGATAACGTGCACTCTGTGGCTAATGTGTGTCAGTCCACAGCCTCTGGGGCACTTGTATTCTTGGACCAACAAAAGGCCTATGATAGAGTAAACTGGGAATACCTTAGGGCCTGCCTCCAACAATTCCGCCTACCTCCCCGCTTCATTAACTGGGTGATGCTGCTCACGGAATCTGCAACAATGGCTGTGCGCGGCTCAGGTCTCCTAACGGAAGTAGTCCATCCTCAAAGGGGCCTGCGACAAGGGGACCCCCTGAGCCCACTCTTATACAACTTCAGCCTTGACCCACTACTGCGAAATGTGAATGCCCAACTCACTGGGGTCCATGTGCCAGGCCAAACCCCAGTCAAGATGATGGCCTTTGCAGATGATTGCGTGGTGGGGGTGTCTAATAATAAAAATGCACGCGCGCTTGAAGCCCTCATCCAGGAATATTCCCGGGTAAGCAACGCGGCACTGAACGCCTCCAAAACCGAAATCATCCTCCTTGGTCGGTTTCAGAACTGCTGGGCCCCAGCAAGTAGTTCCCAACCCAGCCACTGCTCGCCCAAGTCCATGCCTTACTAGCTCAAAACACACCGCTCCACTGGTGCTCCCCTTTGTGCCGCGACCTACCATAGGACCGGTACGCCATCTGGGCGTGTGGTTGGAGGCAGGAGGATACGCGTCAGCAGTAATGGAGGGCCATATACTGGACAACGTGACGAAGCGAATCGCCTCTCTCAGAGCCCATCCTACTACCCTCACTGGCAGGGTTGTTCTTGCCAACTCTATGCTCCTATCCAAAGTCTGGTTTGGAGCCCACGCCATCCCCTTCTCCTTTAAGCTTCTTCAAATCCCTGTATGCTTTGCTACAAGGTTGGCTTTGGTCAGGCCGCCCTCCACCAGTACGGCTAGAGGTCATGTTTGGCCCTCATCATCATGGTGGCATGGGCCTACTTGACTTTAAAGCCCATGCCACCAAGATCCTAGGCACCTGGATTGCGGCCGTCACTGCTCCTACACTCCCATCCCAACACTGGTCCCGCGCGGCCCGCTCCAACTTCTCCCGAGCCTTGGGCCTCAACAATCCATCAAACCCCCACTCCCTGATGAAATACCTCGCATCACACACATCAGCCACAGGTCCTCACGGGACAAAAACCCACTACAAACGAATCCTACTCTCCATGCGAAGCGCAGAGTGGAGAATTTGTATTAGTGGACATACAACCCAAAGAGGCCGCCCCTCTCCTCAGTTCACACAAGAGGTACAGGGGCTACCCATCCATGATGGCGTGATCCCCATTCGACCCCAAGTCCTATCCAGGGTGGACTACCTGGACATGATGTACATCCCTTATTCCACTGAGACCCAAAAGACTATCTGGAAATACGCACACCATCCTCTGTTGCAGCCTCAAGTCCGTTCCCATGTGTGGCACTGCCTGAGGCGGGTGTATCGTACAGCTGAGCGCTCTAATGCTTTACACTCATCCTGTGTCGTGTGTGGCCAGTATGGAACGCTGTTTCACCGCCTGGAGAAGTGCCCCACCTCTAAAGTAATATGGCGCGAAGTCCAACGTCTGCTGGGCCAGGATCAAACGCATCCCTTCAATCTGTCAAGAGATATGTTTGCTTCATCATTGGCCTCCCCCTCCCACCCTCCCTTCATGCTCTGGTGGTTGCAATCGCCATGTGGACTATCCACACGATTGTCTTGGATGCCATCGCCGGATCCATCCCCACCCTCCCTGAAGCTGTCCACAGATTCCGGTCTCATTTGGTGGATCACTTTCAAGCGTGGATGTTTGGATATCTCCCACCACGTCGCCGGCAGCTGGTCTCCTCCTGGTTCCCAGTCTGGTTCATCAAATCAGACCATTTCCTCCACACGTGCTCAATAGTGGCTACGCCCCCTACACACGTTCCCCTCCCCCTTCCCATAAGTGGCGTTCCCGCTGGCAACAAGAGATAGCATCGCTTCTCTGGGGTGCCTCACCTGGTACTGAGTTTTGTCTCGTTTGAGTCATATTCGGAAGTGTCCGTCCCATGGTCGGCCTTCCCCGCAATAAATTTTAAAAATTAAAATTTAAAATGAAATTAATTTCCCAAAATTGGAGCTTAAAGGATTGTAGAGTGCATAATGTCAACTTCTATATAAGTCTGACATCCCCCTCTAATCCTATTCATGTCAAACTCAAAATCCCATTATCAGCAACTTCTGAACAGTCTGTCAGATTTGCTCCCTGAGTTCCTCTCCCTACTCAGACAATTTTACCAACTCGCTGTGCTGGTTTTGAGCTTTCAATTGGGAACAGCATACATTCTGAGTTCCCCTATGCTGAAATTCAGGTGCAAGTCACTGAGGCGTTGTCATTAGCACTGAATCCCTCAGATCTGGACAACCTTCTGGATTGGGATACTGCCACTTATGCTCTCTGCTTTGCTGGCCAAGTTCTTCAAAGTTGGTTGACGAAGCTTCCAGCCTCGCCTGACTTTCATCAGCCATTCAGCTTCAGCTTCTGTGAAGCCCATAGTTGTCATTTACAAGATGCAATCCGCTCTTTACATGACTACCTCCTCTCTGGAGCTTCTCATCACTATCTTCTGTTGATGGCATTGACTGGGGGCATGATTTGACAACCACCCTCAAGTATTCCTTATTCGCTGCCAGCTCACATGTCTGGTGTTCTTGATGAGACCTGTCGGCAGGCACTTAAGACAAATCTTTTGGTGCTGGTGCCTTATCAGGATTACTTGGGGTTATTCACCGATTGCCTCTTCCTTTATTGCTGTTTTCTCCCTGCTCCGGGGTTTCAAGATTGACTTCTTCCAACATAAATATTTCCCTTCCCCTAGTCACATTCTCTCAGGGCTCAGCATCAGCTCAACAAATGTGGTTTCGTGTAGGTCTCGCCCTTGGAAGTGTCTGATTGCATATCAACTTTGATGGGCTATTTCTTTCTACCGCGATCCATCCTCCCTCCCCCAAGAGGCGACATAGGCAGAATCATCCCTGCATTGAGGACAACCAATAAAAATAAAAATTTTATAAAAACATATTGGCTTTTTTCCAATATTTTTTATGATTTTTTTAATTTTATTTCCCTTTTTTTCTGTGGGACTTGACCTTGTTTCAGTTCAGAGGTCCATCTTTTCCCCCAAACTGGATCCTGGGCACTTAAACCTACCAGTTTTCTATGGTTCTTAGGTCCTTTTTTCAGACTTAACCATCTAGATTGGTTCAGATGTCCTTTTTTTGGACTTGACCTAATCATTAGGACATGACCAACTTAATTGTTCATTGGTCCTTTGGGAATTCTTTTTTTTTTTTCTTAGATCCACCAAATTAAATACTTAGTGTGGACTTAATTTACTACTCTTCTATCCAAGAGATTTTTGATGGAGTAAGCATCAGTCGCCATCTTGACAATTACTTTAAATGGACCTGACCATAATGCATCCAATTTGTTTTTTCATCCAAAACCATGTGTATCGCAATAGGCGACTCTTTCTCCTATTTGATATTCTTCTAAAGGCGGTCAGTTTTTATCATCAATCAATTTTTCTCATATCCTTTTCTTTAAGGTAGTATTGAATGCTTGCAATTCCATATCGATCAGGATACTCGTCAGTTAGTTCAGGTATTGTTTGGTACTCATACCTGATATAGGTTCTACTACCAAATATATTATTGGCAGTAACTTGGCCTTCCTCCCATAAAGTAATTCAAACAGCATCTTTCCCATCACCGTATGATGACTAATGTTGTAGGCGAACATCACCAAACTCAGATACATTCCCCACGCAGAAGTTCTCCCTGAGATTAGCTTCCTCAGCATCATGGCCAGCGTCCCATTGACCCATTCTACCAGTCTGTTCATCTCCGGCTGGTATGGTACTGACACAACTCTTCAGATCCCCATATTTTTGTTTAACCTCTGGATCACATGAGACGTGAAGTTGGTCACATTATCGCTCAGTATAACTTTTGCTCATCCATGCTGGTATACTACTTGATCCAAGATGAATCTCGCAGTACTGGTAGCATCAACTCGGGTTAATGCTTTCATTTTGACCCATGTCATCAGATGGTCAAGGGCTACTATGATGTATTTAACTCCTCCTGTACTCATCACCAATGGTCCCATCACATCAATAGACACTGTGTTCCATGCAAATCTAGGTCATACCAGTCATTATCCAGTTGTATTCTTGTGTGTTTTATGCAGTTGGCATTCCATGCAACAAGCCAGATGGTACGCAACATAGTAGTTAATCAATTCCCAGTAATAATACTGGAAAATATGATTGTTCGTTTTTCTCATGCCCCCATGCCTGACAACCTTATGAGCGGCTTGAACAATTGCTTCTCTTTCAACAGTTTTGGGAATAATAGCCATTTCTCATTTATCATCTTGAATACTTGTCCATCCATGATCTCAGTGTTTTCCATTGTTTTTGAAGCGCACCTTGGATTTCTTGAGGCTCGTCCTCAATTCTTCCTTCAACCATTCTCTGGAATAGCTCATCCGCCTGAGGATATACCGATTGGACCATTGGTAACCGCGATAAGCCATCTGCGTTCTAGTGAGAAGCCCCCACTCAGTGGACTTTCTTAAAATCATAAGCCTGAAGCTTAAGTGCCCATTGGGCCAGTCATCCTTCATGTTCTCATAAATTGTGCAGCCAACGCAGCGAAGAGTGGTCTGTCACCACCTTAAAGTGTGTTCTGTGGACATATACCCAAAACTGCTTACAGGCATAAATGACCACAAGGCATTCATGCTCAGTCACGGTGTAATTTCTTTCAGTGGCTGAGAGTGTCTGGCTCACATATGCCACCAGATGTTTGTCCCCAAGTTCATCTACTTGGCTCAGTATGGCGCCAATCGCCATCAATGAAGCATCAGTTTGAATGATAAACTCCCGATTGAAATTTGGATATTTCAGAATTGGCCAATTTATCATGTACCAGCGTAATTCATCAAAGGAGTCTTGGGCCTCTTCAATCCATACGAATCCTTTTTTTGGATCCTTTAATAAATGAAACAAAGGCTGAGCTAAAGGGCAAAGTCCCAAATAAATCTTCTAAAGTATCTGACCATCTCAAGAAATATTTGGATATCTTGGACACTCTTTGGCACAGCCATCTGTTCAATAGCTGCTATCTTCTGGGGTTGCAGCTGCAATCCATTTTCATTAATCAAAAATCCCAGGTATTCAAGCTCCTTCTTGAAGAAGTGGAACTTCCATGGCTTGATCTTCAGGTTAGCCGTGGACAGTCTCTTAAAAACTTCCTCCAAGTGTTGAAGGTGATCAGTAAACGTTTTACTGAACACATTGATATCAACCAGATATACCAGGACGCATGACAACTTCAGGTCGCTCAATATTGCGTCCATAGCCCTCTGAAACGTCGTGGGCAAAGTACAAAGACCTGGGGCATCCTAGTCAGCTGGTATAACCCCTGTGCGGTTTTAATCACACATTTTTGTTGGTCTTCTTCTGGCAACTCGATCTTCCAGTATCCCAAGATTAGGTCCATTGTGGAGAAATGCTTCACTTCTCCTAATCAATCCAGAGCATCGTCAATCCTTGGTAGGGGATACAAATCCTTCTTCATAATTTTATTCAGCCTCGGATAGTCAATCACTACCCAATTCAATGCATCTTTTTTCTTTATGAACAAAATCTGGCTCTCCCAGGGACTTGATGAGGGAACTAGAAGCCCATGATTTACTAGTTTGCTGATCTCATCTTCCACTACAGCTTCAGTGGCTTTTGATTTTCAGATCATTCTCATCCTTATCAGTAGATTTCCCCCAGTGTCAACTTTGTGAATTATGCCTTGTGCACATCCCAAATCGTGGTCATCCTGAGTAATATACTTCCCAATATCTTCCAAATAATCTGAGCTTCTCCTCCTTCTGCCCTTCCAGCAGATCTGCAAGCTGCTCTTGATCAAATAATAGGTTGATGGTTTTGGCTGCTCTGGCCAGTAATTCCATTTCCTTGAGAGAACTAAAATCATGGAATCATCTCAATTCTGCTGTCAGGATTAAATGAATATACCCAATAATTTGATTCCTCTTGATCTTCATCAGTTCTTCGCTTAAATTCGCCAATAGAACTCGTATTTCTCCATGGCCTGGCATAATTATCCTGGGAGCCACCCATGGCTCCACTCTGGACTTCTTCCAGAGCTTCCGACTTCTCCATACAACAGCTCCAGAATCTCTAAAGTCAACCCTGTTTTGACTATTATTTGCAATCTGGTTGGTATGATCCTTTCCTTCTTGATCCGTAAAGAAATTCCCCAATTTTCTAGGATTTCCGCTGGCATCTTTTATCACTTCTTACCTATTAATTGGTAATAAACCAGTACAATGCTGTCATTGTATATCAGATTAATGAAGTTATTTCTCCAGTTTAACAGAACTTCACCATACTTCTGGTATACCAATGATAACGTCTGATCCAGGATGATCAACATATTATTATCAAAGTTACATTTAACTCTGTATTTCTGAAGAAACTCTGTTCCGATCAGGATATCATAGTTTTGGTTCACCAAAACTATAGCTGGCGCGGATACCACCAATGACCCAAATTGTAGTAGCAGCTCACTATACACTCTACAGGAAATGGTGGTGTTTGGCCCAGCTGTTCTGTATTCTTTCTTGTGTTCAAAGTCCAGAGAGATCTTCATCTTCTTCACCATCTTGGTTGACACAATATTGATGGGTGCTCCGCTGTCAACTATTGTCTGCACCCTCACCTGATTCATCCAAATATCTATATATGTACACTCAGAGTATTGTAATAGAGTACTTACTGAGTGGATTGTGACATTATTAGCCGAATCTAGGGTATGAATGATCTGCGCTGATAGATCAGGAATTGATTCCTTAATCACACCAGGTGGAATTGAAAGATTGGCCTCATCTAAGCAAACATTGGTTAACTCATCAGGATTCTCGGTGGTCCAAATCTTCTCCAACAGTTGTCGGGAATATGGCCAGGCAACCTCCTGATCTATCTTGGGGTCGATCTTATTCACCACAGCTCTGGTCACGGCGTTTATGTCCATGTTGACCACTTTATATAGTTGATCATGCTCATCGTCTATGAACAGATCGCTAATATCTATTTCTTCATTCATGATATCAGGAGGAACGGGTTTTTCCGCCACTCTAGACTGTTCTTTGTCTAGGCAGCGGGACCTTTTCCTGAATCCTTGGCTACTGCTTTCTCTTTAGCCTGGACCACATTAATTTGATCCTTCAGCTTTTTGCAGTGAGCGGCGAAACGCCCTTTCCCGCCACACTGAAAGCAGACCTTTTCTTTCTTATTTAACCATTTGAAATCCTCAGGCTTATTTCGCGGCACAGTTCAGTTAAAAGTCTCCTTTGCTCCTTCGCCTCCCTTCATGGGATTCAGACTTTGGACCATATTGGACTTGAAGCTTCTATTAGGAGCATTGAACGTCACTCCCAGATTTTTCAGGTTATCTACCATTTGCGAGGTAGTTATTTCAGTTGTGAATACAGTAGACATCATTTGATGCAAATCAAGATAGGGACAAAGGGCCGCTTGCAAGGCCATTCTTACATCAAAGTCATCTAACACCTTTGCTCCAGCCAGGATCTGCGAATCCTGGTAGAAATGATCTGCGAAGCTTGCAAGAGACTCATCTTTATAGAATTGAATTCCCATAAAGTCTTGCTTGCATTTTGACATGCGGGTAGGACTGCCAAATTCCTTCATTATGGCTGCTTTAGCCTTGGCATAGGACCAACTGTCTCCCTCCAGGTGGGGTAACACTAGATTTGACAATCTGTTTCCAAACAGTTCATGACCGTTAACGCCTTCTGACAATCTCCATATCCATTCATGGTCATGTCAAATAGTTAGAAAAACGTGGGGTGTTATCCCGACGGATCGTGGGCAGTTTAGGTGTTGCTTTGAATTCTTTGAGTCATTTTGGGCTGAATCTTTTGGTTCAGCTACTCAGCTCACTTGTGGAGTGACTTCTGACATCATCTCTGAAATAGTATTAAATGCGGGCAGCATATTTCTCAGGGTATTCCTCTTCCCAAGTATCATTTGAGGACTTCCTTCTTCAGCATCACTGGTCATATCAGGCTCACATTCACATCTGTGGGCTTTCAAATCCTCTATTTCTTTCATCAACTTCTCAATGTCCACACTGAACTATCTCAAATGAACGCGATCCACTTCACATTCCGTTTTAGGAATAGGACCTCTCAGACGAGGTCTCCTTCTTTCCTCTTTAACTTGTTTACTTTGCCAAGTAACTCGTTCCTGAAGTTGGCTACGTTTTCAACTCCTTCCTCCACCTTGGTAACTCATTCTTCCAAGGCCACAAACTCCCGGTGGTCTGCAGAGTTCAAGGCGTTCTGGTTCACTGTGGCAATCTCAGTCCACAACTTGCGCATCTCTTCTTTGTACAACATTCTTGATAAATTCTTCTACTAAACTACCCCTGTAGTGAGCACCAACTTGTAAAAAAAACTTTGGAGTTGATTATCAGTTGTCAACCCAGTAACCTTTCTGCTGTACAGATTCTGCTTCCTTGTGCACCTGTGTTGTAAGAATATAAAAATCCGATAATAGTATGGAGACTATTATATGTAGTTGAATTAGAACTACTTTCAGGCCCAACGCTTCAGCCAGTATTTCCAATTAAATACTCAATAGTTGTACTCATAGGTATATGTTCCCTATATTACTGTCCACTCAATCTTCATCAAGATCCTCTGATGGCAGTCTCCTTCAGCCCAACACACAGTCAGCAGCAATCCCTTAGTTGTGGTTTCCTTCATCTCTAGATCCCCACTTGGATCTCTACTATACTCTCTAAGAGTCTACCAATTATTTCCTTCTACAATAATATCCTTGAGATGGAATCTTCACGCTAGATGCTGATAGTCTAACTATAACAAATTCTACAATAAAACCATTAATGTTCTAGAGTAGTAATATATATAAGTGTATGTGTTAATATGTGTTTTTTATTATAGTGAATCCTAGGGAAACTATAGGGGATTTGGCCATCTAACCCTCAGTTGACACCTCTTCAATGAAACGGCAGCTGTTGCCATTGAATTACCCTTCCTCATCTCGGCAGTGATGGTCTTCCCCATCCTGGCTAGGATTCTGATGTTGGACATCCTCGAGACCTCAAATGGAAAGAGTTGGAAACGTGTCCCTAACGTTTTCCTCTCGATCCAAGTGAACTAACCATAATTGGCTAATGACCTGCTTAGGCAATGGGACTTTTTACCCATTATGGCAGGTCACTTCACCAACCAATCGATTTGCTAGTTGCAGGTGGCATCACTCGCCTCGCAACTTATCATACATTCCCAATCAGTTGATGATGAAACCTGACTGTTCCCAATTGATACACCTGATAGTTAATCACTATCAGATTCCCTTATTTAATCAGCCGCTCTGTCTGATGAGATATTAGGTATTCATCAGATCGATCCCCAATGGATACAACCAGATGAATATCCCAAAATCACCTGAATGTAGTTCCTCCAAAATTTGGGCCAACCAATTTCCAATTCACTTCGCTTTAGGAGAATTTCCCTTAGTGACACCAGGTAATCTAGCAGGCTAAGAATATGGGCAAAAATCCCAACAAACATCTTTGAAGTTCTTCCAAACAACTGCAACACCATGTCCTTGACTTCTTGATATGTAACGGAACTATCTGGAAGGTAACAAATGACTTGATCAGCACTTCAAACATCCAAGGTGGAGATCAACAGTTTTGCCCTCCACTGGTCTGAGGTTCCTTCAGTTGCAAACTCAAATCATCAAAAGAACCCATGAATATTTCCTTTGCAATCAAATGGCGGAAGCTTATCACTGAGAACTTCCTGGATTAGCTCATCTTATCTTTTGAGCACAGTGCCCAATGCAAGTTTCAACTCCCCATAAGCAATGGGCCCAGCGTGTTGCGCAGATTCCTTATCAAAGCAACCTGGATGCGACATAGCAGGCTACTGAGTTTTTATTATTTTATAACTGATCAATGGGCCCCTGTAGTAAGCACCACTGTTATTATTTGGCGGAAATGTTGAGATACGCCGTAAGGGCTTTTGCACAGGGTTTGGCCTACTGAGCAATAGGACCAACGATATGATGATTGTGGCCCTAGGAAACAACAGAATAAACTTAATTTGATAAATATGGAGCACTTGCTCCCAATACACTATTTTATTTAATATAAAAAACACGGCAGATCCTCGCTGTTTTGCTCACTCTATCCTACTAACAACCTCCCCTCTTAATTTCCCATCTTGCTTATATATAGCAGCTTTAGATGATACCACTCTCATAGCTTGGACTATTCTGTTCCACTGATTATCCTCGTTATGGCTTGTTGTTCTTTAATTCTCTATCGCCCTAATTGTAGGCGATTTAATTTGCATTTGTCAAATGTTGACATCGCTTTATCACCTTATTTAGAGGCGATCCAATATTAAGCCTGTTTTATACCAATTTTGCCTCATCTCAAGGCACTCAAATAATTGTAACTGATATCATTTTGGAAGATTCTTCCCAATATGCCCTAACTGTCCCAAGCTTATCATACAGTCATATTGGAATCATGACACAATCAATCAAGGGAAGCCAATCTATGCCATTGTGCACCAATAGACAAATGCTTCCATCAGAGCAAGACACTGTAATTAATAATTAACCAAGCTCAGGTAATTGATTGTAAAAATGGCCAAACTGAGCTGGAAAGTTCAATAACTAAATGGGTTTTAAGACTGCGTTCACCTAAAGACCAAAGCAAGCGCTTTTATCTTAAAAAAGCTGGTTTGTTTTAATGCACCTACTTTAATGCAGGGCTGAACTTCTCTAGCATCACTGGGACCAATCTAGGCATACCTAGCCTCCACCCAGCATTGGTACAAGGTATACTTTTAGTTCAGGGAGGCCATCCAACTTCACCTTCTTGCCTCCTGATATTCAGCTTTGACCCTTGGATTAATCCCCAAGATTATGTCATTTTCCAGCCATGATATTAATCTCTCCTCTTTTCATTACTCCACACCCCTCCAGGGACTTGTGCCAGGAAAAGCTCTTGTGGGCTGGGGCCAACTTCATTGTGGCAACGGTATGCTTTGGTTGAGATTCAGTGGCCTGTAGGAAACGCTTTTGGAAAGCTTTGATCAGGTCTTGGGCATGTACGCAGTTCACATTGGTACCCAGCTGTTTTCTGCAACGTCAAAACCCTTCCAAGATAACAGATACTCAAGCCCTTTTTTTAACACTTTGGGAGGCTACTATTTCATCCACTTCCCACTCTGGTGCCCTATCCATGAGATAAGACTCATGAGTCTCAGGTGGGGAGCCCTCAAACAACATCAATTTTCTCTCATGAAAGACAGAAAAGATCCAAAACGAAGAATGAAGATCTAACTGATATGAAGTGTGGCCCACCTTTCTAACAACGCAGTAAGGGTCAATCCTCTTTGGACCCAGCTTTTTAAATGGCTACTTTATAGAAATGTTCCAAGCATCAAGCATCATGAGATCCCCTTCTTTGTACGGTGGACCACTTGTCACTTACCATCAGTGTTCTCCTTATACACTTGTAATGCCGCCTCCAAACTCGTTGAAACCCCTTGGTGTGATTTTTTGATAGTCTTGGAAGATTCCACCACCGCTTCAACTTTAGATCAACAGCTGGGCTCCATGCTAAAATCAGGATTAAACCATGGTTGGTAAAAATAGGAAACAACTGATCAAAGAATGCAAAGTGATGTAGCTAAACTTGGCCATAGGAAGGTGAAGAACCCAATCTGAATGATCCGCGGCAGTGTAACCCTACAGTAACTGTTCCAAGTACTGGTTCACTCGTTAGTCTTCCCATCTGATTTGGGGTGATAGGCAGTTGACTGCAGGGGCGAATCTGAAGAGTCCTACAAAACTCTTCCCAAAAGACAGAGGCAAACTGGGGTCCCTGATCACAATAAATTCTTGGGGACCCCATGAAGCGTAAACACATAAGTGACAAAAAATCTATCCATCTGAGCCACGGTTAATGTTGTTCTTTAAGGAATAAAGTGGGAAAACTCTTTAAAACGGTCCACCACCATCATGATGGCATTATAACCATCAGAAAGAGGTAATCCCACAATTGAAATCCACTGATAAGTAAGTCCAGGACCCTTCAGCCATTTGAACTGGTACCAACAACCTTACTAAAGGTTAATGATTTGGTTTCATTTGATTGCAGATCAGGCACTCTTTACAATACCGTCCCACCTGAGCAGATAAGCCATTCCAATTGTAGATGAGACAAATTAACTCCAAGGTCTTTGCTTTCCCAGGATGACCAACGGTGATTCTGTCATGATTGTCCTGAATGATTTCGAGGTAAAGTGGTCCAGCAGGAACCCATAGGCGCCCCTGAAACCAAACCATCTCATCCTTTACATGATAACTCCTGGTTAAATCCTACTGATTGAACTCTCTCTTTTGCAAGTACCATGGTATATTCAGTTGATAATGGCTGAGAAAGTACAACCTTTCTAAAAATACTATATTCCTCCTCATTCTTCAGAGGTGCAAGATCTGGCCTATTGGCCGTGGAAGTGGGAAGTTGTGACACAATCTTACCAAGCGGAATCATCAACTGGGTGTTATGAACCTCTACCTCCTTTAGATCAGGAGCTAATGCAAGATTGCGGCTCAAAGCATCCACCAAACCAGTTTCCTTTCCCTTGGTGAACTCATAAGAAAATGAAAACTGGGAAATGGTCTTGTGCCAATAGGTCTGCTGTGGAGTTAAGTCTTGAGGAGCGCGATAGTACATTAAGTCACGGTAATCTGTACATACATGGAAAGGTTGGGAAGAGCCATGCAAGTGGTGACGCCAATAAGTCAGCGCCTCCACCACTGCTAGTAACTCTTTGTCATAAATGGCTTAATATAACTCAGGCAAAAACATTTTTTGCTATAAAAATATCCCACCAGATGCTCTATATCATCTTCGCCTACTTGTAACAAGGCAGCCGCTAAAGCAAAATTGGAGGCATCAAGGACACAATGAACTTTTTGAAGGATCCACATGGCGAAGGACAGACGTGGACAACAGGGTGCACTTTACTGCTTGGAAAGCATCCTCCAAATTGGGGGACCACTGAAGAACTTTTGCACTACTTGCCTTATACAAGGGCGCTGCCACCTCAGAAAAATTGGGCATGAACTTCTTAAGGAATGTACACGTCCCCAAAAAAACTCCTCAATTCTTTGACTGAAGTTGGGGTGGGCCACTCACGAATTGCTTTCTCCTTGTCTGAAGTTATAATATGCCCTTGGTCAAACACAACGTTGCCCAGAAAAGTTATCTGTGACTTAAAAACTCACATTTACTTTTCTTTAGCATAAGGTGGGCTGCCATTAACCTCTCCACCACTTGCCAAAGGTGTACTGCATGAGACTCATGATCTGGTAAAACACCAGAATATCACCCATGTAGGCAACAGCGCATACCCTCACTAGGCTCACCAAAGCTGCATCAATGCGGCGGTGAAAGATAGCATGGGCATTCTTAAGCCCAAAGTTATGACCTGAAACTGGAAAATCCTTTTTCTGGTACAAAATGTGGTTTTCCACTCCTGTCCCTTCTTAATCTAGATCTGATTGAACGCATTGAGGCAATCCAGTTTGGAGAATACTTTAGCCTTTTTTACATAGCGCGCAATCAGAGAATCTAAAGGGATGGGATGGAGGTCTGGTATAGTTTCATTGTTTAAGTTCTCATAATCTACGCAAGGGCATAAAGTTCCATTGGCTTTCTCCACAAAGAGAAGTGGACAGCATACTGGGGAGGTACGCTGAAAATTTGCACCTTTGGCTAACTGCTCCTTAACCCACACATCTAATGCTTCTTATTCCCATACAGTCAAAAGGTAAATCTGGGAAAATATGCGCACTAGATCAATAGTGAGCTTGAACACACAATTAAACTCTGAATGAGCAGGTAATTCATTAGCTGAAGCCGCATAAAATGAAGATTCCATAATCTCCAAACAAGAAGATAAAGGTACCTCCAGTGAGGGTTTCAACAATAGAGCGAGAAGGAGGGTGTGAATGTTTGGCCAGTGGGGTTAATCGCCCTGGAAGTTTGCCTCAGACAAAGGAACAACTAATGTACACCGCTTATAATGTAAGGGTATAGTATTATCTTTTTTTAGTCCTGACATCGAACTTTCGCCACCCCTTAAAACCAAAATAAATTGGATACAAAAGGTTTTTGATATCTTAAAAGTGGTCAGACAAATGATAGTTGCCAACTTGATAGTTCACTTAACCCAAATTCTCATCATTGGAATACCTTAGGAAGCCCCTCCTCTAACCATAACACCTGGTACATAACTCAGATCAAGGTAGTTGGCTATGCTTTGGTCCATAAAATTCTCAAATGCTCCATTATCCACCAAAATGGTGGTGCTGAATTTACCTGAAGGGAATAAAAGGGTAGTAATCAGTAGAAAATAACCAGAATGGTCTTTATTAAAATCAGAAAACGCCAAAACATTAACAACAAACCCTTCATCTGGCATTAACATGCCCCCTTGGTATGTTTTTGAATCAAAGAATGGAAAGGGATAATTGACCACTCTTACTACTAAGGCCACATATCCCACCATATCTTCGAAGTGGCATAATGTTGTCATATTGTAAAAATAGTTCCTTTTAAACCTCCTAAGTGCTGAGGATCATGGTAAAGGTCATTCGGGGGTTCTCTGGGGTAATTTGATACAAATGAGTGGGTTCCTTTTCTGAGCCATAAGAGAGCAAATATGGTTCAGAGGTATTTATGTTATTTCCATTATAAAACATGTTTTTAATTGTAAAAAACCTATCTCCCTTACAGCAGTAGGTTGTCTAACATTATCCAATGCATCACCCCCAGGCCCACCTTTGAGAATTCTGCCAGCACCATCCAAATGTTATACCAAATTAAACCCCTTTTATTTAAATTAATTATATTATTTTCATCAGAAAATCGGTGAATATTGACGTCCAAATTGCAAAGCATCTGTTTCCACTGGGTACAAGCAAGAAGTGTGGGTTTTTTCAGGTGGAGGCAGCAAAAATAACGCTGAGATGCTCCAACCTTTGGGAAAAAAGGAAACAGTGGTGAGGCTTATTTCAGCTGATGCCAACTGCTGGTGCACATTGTTTGCACTTTTTGAAAGTTCCAAACAGAAAAGTTTTTGCATATAAAGTAAAAAGTTGGTTGACTTATGTAAAGAGAGTGTCTATATCTCTCCTGTTCCCAGCGTATAAGTGCAGAGTGCACAGGGCAATGCCAGGGAACTAGTTAATAGTACAAAAGTTATTAGAGCCCAGCAGAGGGTGCATGAACTAGAATAATTTAGGTAGAGAAGGGCTATCAGTGGAAGAGTCAACAAAAAGGGAGTGTTTGATCTTTACCTTTACAGCTCAAAAATAAGAATGTTTTAGGTCAATCTCATCTGAAAAAGGAAAATGTCAGCCATTTGCAATTATCCGAGGTTTTTAAGAGAGAATCCCACAATAATAAACCAAAGCTATCAAAAACTTTGGTCAAAGGTCCCTGGCCGACTCTTGGTGGAACCCCATTAATTGGGGTAACACAAATTCTAAACCTCTATGGGCACCAAACGTAAGATCCCCCAGCCAGATTACTCTGACCTCACCACAGACTTTGGGGCTACCATCAGAACGCACTCCCCCAACCCCAATAAAGTTTTCTAGCGCACCTACATGGGGACCCCCCTTTTATAGACTTGGTGGGGCCTCCAAGGTGTAAGAAATTTCTCTTGTGTTGATTGGCTTAAGTCCATTAATGTATTACCTCATGGGTACATTCTAGCCAATCACAATCTCTTTTTTCTCCGCTGTCCTGAAGCGAGTTCCCAAGTTGTGATATGCTATTCCTGTATATTACCTAAATTGGAAGCATCAAGGCTATTCAAAAACTTATCCCTAAATTCCCTCCGACCTTTGAAAGTAGTAAAAATACTGATAGTCAAAAATGGAAAGATCACTTCTCATTTTTAAGCCCCGCGCTCACATTAAAATTTATAAAGTAAAATATTTATATTATATATTCTATTTTCATTAAATCCTTTGTGGGATCCAGCAGCGTAGCACCAAGTGAGCATACCCAAGCTGGATTCCTACAGGGAAATACACGCGCTTCAGAAGGGTAATATATGGGCGCCCTAGGCTGGAAGGAATCTGGATGACCAATGGTACACAAGCAGATAATTTTAAAGACATAAAAGTAAAATGTTAACGTTGCATGAGACCTCCTTGAAGCGGTCCATGCACAGGATGGTCTAAGCTAACATAAATTAAAAAACGGTGTACTAGCAAAAAAATTTTTTACTATGGAGAAGTCAACCAATGGGAAAAAATTATATCTCAACATAAAGTTTAAAAGATTTTGGGCAAACAATCAATCAAAGGAAGCGGGTCTAAGTTAAGTTGCACCAATAGGCAAATGCTTCCATCAGTCAAAACAGTGTATTTGGCAATTAATGAACTCAGGGAATTGATTCTAAAAGCAGCCAATCCAAGCTGGAAGGTCAAGAAACCAAATGGGTTTTAAGACCCTGTTCACCTAAAAACCAAAGCAAACCTTTTCTTTTAACAAAAAGCTGGTTCATTTTAACGTGCCTGCTATTATGCAGGGCTGAACTTCTCTAGCATCCCTGGTACCAACCTGGGCATACCTCGCCTCCATCCAGCGTTGACCCAAGGTATACTTGAGTTCAGGGAGGCCAGCCAACTTCACCTTCTTGGCCTCCTGATATTCAACTTTGTCTCTTGGATTTGTCCCCAAGATTATGTCATTTTCCAGCCATAACAGGCACCAAACATTGTTCTATGGGATATAATATACTTTCCTTATAGGCTTTGTGGGGATGCCCTTATTCTCAGAAATGGTGGCTGATGTGGGAGTCTTTTTGTTGCCTACCTGTTGATAATGGTTAGGGACCACACTATTAAATAACCATAATGATGAATTTATACATATAAATTTGGGAAGTCTGACTATACCTTGAGTAATGAAATGAGGTAATTTTAGCCCAAGATTAGTAAAAGATCTCCTCATAATTTAAAATTAATCCATGAACCTTAAGGATTATAGTACTAATAAGAAATTGGTAGCTATCATTGGGAAGCACTATAGCAGGCGCATAATCTACAAAGAGATGAAACTCATTGGTAAAAAGATATACACCCTCTCACTCATAATACTCATGGGACAAGCTGTTCTGTATCGTTAATAGTGGGCCACTGTGGGACCTATCTCCAATTGTTTTACAGAATGACTAGATATAACAATCTTTTGGAGCGCTGCTGTTAACATTTTCTAAGACCTGTACTTTGTTAAAAGAAATACTGATATAAGTACAATTAGAAAAAAGTATAACTCCAATTTATTGTAAAAACGAAGAACTATTAACTTGATAATCTTAGTTATAATTTAATATCCTATATATTTGGGAAGTGAGTATTCAGGGTCTAAATTAGTAATGCAACTTTAACTCCTTTTGGGGGGCAAGGCTTAGGATTCCTCAGTGTCTCCAAATTGGGTGTGCTCAGCAATTTAAGTGGCATAAGGTTCAGAAACATCTTATTGTTCCTTGTTTTATGAATGCTCAATGACTTCTGGTTATAACTGAGACTGTAGGGCGTCTTTATCAGTTTTTCAATATGAAGGTTGCGCAGATCTTCTTCATGACTCTGAGACAATACTGGATAATGGCTAGCAGTAGAGCATCCCTATTCTACTTATAAAGCTCTTTTCTTTGGCTTTCATCTTCTTGGAAGGTCACAAGGTTTATCCTGGGGCGCTGTTTGAGACAGGAGGCCGCATTTTGCCCTTTAAATTCATGATCCAACAAGTATCTTGGCTAGGTTGCAACGAAATCTGCAATTCCTTGATATGTAGAGAAACTCTTTATGGTCCCCCTATTACCTTTATTAACTTGCGGAGGCTGGTAGATTTGACCTTCCAAGTTGGGCGGTCTAAACATAACTTCACACTTCTTTGGTATTCAATCATAAATGGTGTATCCAAATCCTTCACAAACGCAATAAGCAAGGAGTAGGTTAGCTCAGCGTAGTGAAAATTCACTTTACTCTTTACTTGCACAAAATATGGTCAATTATTTCAACTCTGTGTCTACCATATATAGCATGAATATTCAGTAAAATTCTCAATCATTTAGGTTAGCTAAGATTATATTAAAGATCCACATAAATATATGACAAAATTTCTTGAAATAAAATAATCCTTTATTAAAATTAAGCGAGTAATATATAATTGAATCTCTTCATTCAAGATGAAGTAGTACTCTTGTGATGAGGATCATCATCTATTTTACAATGCAATTGTGAAAAGAAATTGATTTGTCAGAAAAAGGTTCAAATGGGAAGTTATGGGGTATATTCCAATATAATCTATATATGGTAAGATCCAGTAACAGGGTTAGTAGTGTATTATGACTCCAATAAAAAAACTAGGAACCAAGCAAATCAATTATCTAACACTTCCCCCTGACTTGATTTACCACTTGATCTTTGATGAGAGGGGCTTCAGGTTTATATCAGGGTCAGAGAAAGCTGGCATGAGCATGATTGAATATTCATACATCAATCAAGCTTTAAATAGTATATGCTTCATCAGTGACTTGGTCAATTAAAACGTAAGATCCTTTTCATGAGGTAACTAACTTATGCGTTCTACCAAAACAATAAGTGTTTCAGTAATAGACTCAAGCACTAACTGAAAATCTTACCAAAGCTTAACTTATAAAATCATCCTTCTTCTAATTGATTCTTTGGCTAGGGCTGATCCATAGGCCTTGGACTGAATCTTAATTAGTGTTCTACAAGTTATAAAAATTATTTTGATGGCCAAACATTGTCCTGTTTAGTAACGATGGAGTGTAATACTTGGAGGCAATGTGGGTTGTTTACCATATGTAATCTGCAAGGTTGAAATCCTGTACCACTGTGGTAACTAATATTGTATGAAAAAACTTTTGAGTCCACATATTTTGCCCATAGAGACAGATAATTGTTGATGACCTTCCAAAGAGCTTGTAATAAGGTATTATTAGCACGTCCCAATGTTCCTTTAGTTTTAAGATTATAAGGGACTGTAAGACCTCCTTGGATTCCGATTCCTCATCTATCTTGTGAATGACTTAAGTGGTGGAATTTGTGGCATTGTCTATAGGGATAATATGTGGACAAACATGCCAGTGTATCAACTTTTTTATTATAAATTTTGCATTTTATACTGTTTTGATATCCTTCAGGGTTGAGACTCAAGCCACTAAGTGAGATTATCAATGGCTATCTCAAATTATTGAAGATGAGATCACTAGTTGGAAATGTTCCTAGAACATAATAGACACTGTTGACAGTCCCAATCAGGCTTGACCGACCAGTATTTAGTCGTGGGCTTATAAGGCTAGTGGCTTGACATCTGTGATATTTTATTAACACATCTGAATGACAAATCTAAGGACTCACAATAATAACTTTGTTGAATTAGTATCAAGATCTTTAGTAAACCCATGTTCTATGGCTCTATGAGCTTTGCATAAATATTACCATATGAGTGTAAGGTGTGAGTACAGTTCCCAGTTTTTCCCCACAAGCTTGTATAATTGTCCATCCTGAATCTCAATGTCCTTCAAGATTTGATCCAAGTTGTGCGAATAAAGGATTTTTGTTGGCATAGTTCTTTTCTTTCATTTTTTGAGGAGTTGGTCTGAAAAGGGAATGATGCTGTTATGACAGGCAGTCACAAAAGCTCATCAGTGTTCTTTTGGGTGTGTCCTAAACGTTGAATTATCTCATAGTTTTAGGCCTGAATTTTTAGGGCCCATCGTACTAAATGATCTTCAGGTTCCTTGAGATTATATAACCATTGTAAGGAAGCATAGCCAGTGACAATTTTGAATCTAGTACCTTGTATTTAGACTTGAAACTGTTTATAAACATACACAACTGCTTAGAATTCTCGTTTTGGATACTGTTTAATGGTGCTCATACTTATCTAAGGCAAACTACAGAAGACTACCAGGTGCTCCTCCCCAGAATCACCTATCTGGGAGAGTACAGCTTTTATAGCCATCAGAGACGCGTCAGATTGCACTTTAAAAAGGCTGATTAAAGTTAAAGTATCTTGAGATATGGCTTCAGTTAAAGCCTTCCACAGCCAATTAAAGGAGTCTTTGCATCTTTGTGACCATTATAAAAATTATTACTCCTCAAAGTAAATGTAAATAAAGGTTTATAAAGTTGTGCAAATAATGGTATGAATTGACGGTGATATACAACCGATTTGTGAAATATTTGGATATCTTGCTTACTGTTAAAATTCTATTTCAAGCTTAGATACGCCTTTATTAGGGCTGAACCAAGCACCAACCTCAAGGTGCTATGTATATAAGGCCGTATATTCGCCAGCAGAGCATTTTCTAATGCTGAATCTAGTGACCTATTAATTGGGCACTGTTGAGAATTAATCCAACTATATTGAGAAACTTGTCTTTATACCTATGAATTCCGGCGGATTGTTTTACATTTTGGCATTCTTGCTGACTAATGCAACCTGCTTTCACATTTGGTTATCTCAATCCTGATTCAGCGCTTTAAAATGAGCTCTTTTGGTTTCTGATGGTTCCCAAAGAATAAGGCTAAAGTGTTAATAGCTTTTTATTATTCATATTTAACAGTGACTAATGCCAAAAAATGACAGTTTATCTGTTCAATTTGTTAAATTTACTGGTGACTAAGGTTGAGTATAAATTTATATTAATGTTTTTTGGTTGCTAGTGACAATGCCAAGGATTTTTAGTTTATGGCTTTTGGCTGATGATATCAGGGATTTTTTCATGAATAATATTTTCACTTTATGGCAGAGGATGCTGATGGCAATTTAAGGTTGTTGCCTTACAGACGTGTTACGTTTTTCCTACCCTGGATTTAATCCAACTCCTGAATAAGGAGAGAAGGAAAATACTTAGTATAAATCACTATTAAATTTACTAAGTGGCAACTGGAGGCTGCTTATCAGTTATAAAACCCCACCTCTTATCTTTAAAAGATACTTTCTTCTACTCTTTCTTATCTTCTTAGATAGGGTGTAACAACCCTAGCTGGTTCTATTTATTTATTGTAGAAAAGATCACCAGGATGAAGGCATTTATGGGTGTTCTTGCTAGCTGTAGCAGTCTGCTCAGCCTTATGTACATCTTCTTGATACAAGAAACCTCTGTGAAAGTACTAATGTGAATCTGGCCTTTACTGGCGCAGACCTGCTCAATGACTAGATACTGGATGAGACCAACCCCAGATGGACTTGGGATCAATTAGAACATTTGCTGGGCTGCCCAGGATGAGAATACTGTATGGGTATTGGAGCACTCAGATTGAAATGGCTAGATAGGTGTTGGAGCACTCAATCTAAGATGATTAGATGGGTGGTGTAGCATTAGGTCTAGAAGGCTAGATGGGTTGAAGGTACCAGATTTGGGCGCTACCAATAGCATTGGTTAATTATGTGTTGAAATTGATCTAGAGAAAGTCTACAGTTGAGTGTTGCACTACTCACAATCTTGCAGAAAAGGAATGTGAGCCTGCTAGTACTGCTGTGCATAGGGATGTACAATCTTCATAAAGTTTATTCTGGCATATTAGTGATGTTCTGAACCTTTGAAAAGTTTAATTTTTGCAACATCTAATTCATATTCTCTCATCTGGTTGATGGTTATGAGCCTTTAGATTGTGGCTGTATTCCTTAAGTGTTGACAATGTGCCCTAGATATTCCATCTGGAACTAAGAAACCTTACATGAGCTAGACTTTATTTTTTTACTGAACTCAGGCCAAACTCCAAAAGACCTCTTCAAAATGCGCTAGATGTTGGGTAAATTTTTCGAGAAATTATTTGATATCTAAATATAATCTAAAACAAAACTTATCAATAAATCTCTTAAGATAGTGCCTATCACCCACTAGAAGTAGCTTGTGCGAGCACAATTCTTGGGGAATTCAAGCCAATTGAACAACTATTGAGATGTTTTAATTGCACAATTTTCCTGGTATTTAGGAGTCAGGTTGATCTACCAGTATCAACTGATGAGATCTAAACAATTAAGATATCTAGCTTTTTCTAACAGGTCCTAGATGTATCTATTCAAAATTAAAAGATAAAATATTATTTAGTTATGCTATTCAGATATTATTAATTGATGAGACTCACTTAAAGTCATTTTTTCTTAATTATGAGCACTGTAATGGCCCATGAACTGTGTGATGAAATAATCATTCCTCAATGTATGAAATTACTAAATTCTTTTGCACCCCCTTAACACTGCCTTAACTCTCCATACCAGTAGCAATTGTGTGGGATTTGCATCCCCAGTGTCAACATGGTGTTACATCACCCTTAGCACATCTGAGGCCATAGTCGTCTATTGCAAATACTTGAGCATATTATTGTATGAAAAGCAAACGAATGGTCTTGCTAATACTCAATTAGTCCTTCAAGTTGCACATGGGTTCACGGCTGCACAATTTGGTAGATGCAGCTTAGGTAAGCCAAACTCTGTCAACTTTACAGTCTCATTTAATTCCCAAAGTTCTTCAAGTGAAGCGAGGTTTATGAAGGTGCTCTTCTCCCTTTCATGATGAATATTCTGGAGGCAGTTCTTCTGGTAAGATATACACAGATCTCCTGGTGACCATATATGTTTACTCCAGGTGTTGTAAAAGGTTCATCCCTCAACTATTGCCAAGAGTGATACACTTCTCCTACCAATCCTTCAAGTAACTTCAATCTCATCCTGGTAGACAGCACACGATGTTCTCCAGGGTATATAACACATTCCTTGAAGTCTCTATGGGAATACATGTATCTTAGAGAAGATGGAAGGAGGAAGAGAACTTCTATGACTTACTCTTGTTGATAACAGATGGTTATAACGTTCATTATAGACCACATAGATAAAATAATGCCTACAAGCTAGGAAAACCTATTTATCGCTCAAATAGTGGAGGGGTAATGTTTACTGATTCTAGTGAAAGTATTCTTCTCATAGTTTAAAAAGTGACATAAAAATTTAGAAAGCTAGTACCTATAAAAAACTGGTAGTTATTATTGGGAAGCACAATAGCAGTTGCACTAACCTGCAAGGAGACAAACTTTATCAGTAACGCGATATATGTCCCTTTGCTAGTGGTACTTATAGGGCCATCTGTTTCATATTGTTGACGGTGGGCTACATTGGAAGATAATCTCAACTGTTTTATAAATTGACTAAATATTTCATTCCCAGGACCGCCGCTGTTAAAAATGTCTCACACCTGAACTTTGTTTACACAAATATCAATAAAAGCTCAATTAGAAAACTATCATAAATCTTAAACTATTTAAAGTATATAAAGAGTATCAACTTGATTAGCCATAGTCATGATCTGTTCTATTACGTTGTAAAAATGAACATTAAAGTTCTCAAATGGTAGGGCGATTTTGACTTTTTTAGAGGAGATAAGGATTTGTACTCATTTGTACCTCTGAATTGGTTATGTTCAACATTTTTGGGTAGCATAAGGTTTAAAGACAACTTCTTGTCCCTCTTGTTTCATGGCCGCTCATTAGATTCTGGTGATGGCTGACTCCATGAGAAATGGTTTGATTGGGTTCTTGTGTATAAAGATAACTCACATCGTCCTCCTGACTTTGGTACAAAACTTGATGATAACTGTCACTAGAGCGTTCCCTTCTACCGCTGTGGCTCTTTTATGTGACTTTCATCCTCTTGAGATGTCACAAGGTTTACCCTATGGTGTTGTTTAGGACAGAAGGCTTTATAATGCCACATAGATTTTCAGATACAATAACTTATCTTGGTTATATTTTTGAAATATCTGAAATTTTCTTGATGGTGAGGGAAACACTCTTTGGCCCCTCTTCCTTAATTAACTTGTTGAGGTTGGCTGGTTCTGCTTCTATATTAGGCTGTCCAACTATAATTTTGCATCTCATCACATATTTTCTTGTGATTCAGTCTGACCAACCCTTCAATCTTATATTATCTCTTAATTACTTTATTTATTTAGTATTTTAGATGAAGGTTTTGATTACTCAGGCTTGATGCAGAGATCAATTTGTTAGATTAGGTTATGATTGCCTTGTACAATGTTAATCCACCAGATTAGCTTATGGTGGATCCCTTTGCCTCTTGCCCAAAATTATATATAAACTATTAATCAAAAGGATTATATTACTATTGCTTTGCCCTGGACCAATTTGGAGATATCTACCATGGTTTAATTTCTTCCCACCCAACTGGAAATACCCCAAATCACTTATTATTGATTTTAATTATTTACGGTATCATAAACCAAATCTCTTTATTATTATTTTTTCTACTTAGTCCCTGAGCTAGCATAAAACATGCATTATGAGTTTTTGTCTTTTAGAGTTCCATGCCAATAGTTTCTAGCATTTCTAGAACGATCATGCACTTCTTGGTGCTCTAAAGTGTTTTTATTATGATGGGGTTTGGAAAAAGGGGATTTTTTTATTTACTAGCTTGTAGGAGCTATTAAATAAAACCTTGGACAATAAATTAACTATCATTTTATTTAGGTTTACTGTCTTCATAACATTCCCTTTGTTTTATTATAAAAAAACTGCCCTGTGCACTTGTAAGTCAAGCCTAAGCAACACTTACAACATATTCAATCATAGAGGGATATCTAAATCTTCCATGAGTGCTGGAAGCAAAGAACGGTAAAACTCTGAATTAATCCTAAAGGAATTTTAAAGCGCAATCTTGACATCAAATTCTACCATGGCTTTAGTGCCCAACAATACCTGGGCCTTTTGGTAAAATCATTAAGTGAATTTATTAGTGTTTCGTTCTAATTTAATTTAATGGTCATGAATTTAGCCTTTCAAGTAAAAATGTGTTTGGGACCTCTAAACTCTTATAAAACCGCGTTTTCCACATCATCAAAGGTCCAATTTTCCTCAGGAAATTAAGAAATTATTAGATCTTGACTCTAGTTATCTAATCAGTTAATCAGAATATTGGCTTAAAAAGATCATCAGTTTCAAGCATAGTATTCTTGAACATTTCTAAGAATGGCTACTTATTTTCAAGCTTGTCAAACTTGTAAGATTAAATGGATTAGACTTCTGGAATAATGAATATAAGCTTCCTTATCTGGATTTTACTGGTGCAGGGTTAACCCAAGGTCAGGGGTTACTGATTTGAGGTTGACTCTGTTTAGGGATTGAGGTCTCCACGGAAGGAGGCAAAACAAACAATTAAAGTAGCACAGAATGTGTGGGTTGATGCATTCATTCTTGAATATCCTCCTGTTCTGCAAGTTCTTCCACAGATAGCTCTGAATGAGCAGTAGGAGTGCGATGAAGGCTTTAATATATACAATTCTATAGTTCACCTTTAATATGATGCTCCCATGTATTATAGTCCTCATGTTTTTGAAAACATTGCAGCTTATACTGTCACATCTCCATAAGACTTTTTCACATGTCATGCACTCTAGCGTGCAAGTACATCAATTCACTTTTATGGGAAGTCTCCAGGTTACAAAGTTTGCAGACATAAAGCTATAGCTCATTGTTCGACTGAAGGATATCTCCACTCTTTTGTTAGAGCATCTAGATTAAACTTTTCATACCTTTAATATCCTTCTACATGGATATTTGTTGATTTCTGATTTTTTAAAATCAGATAGGAGGTGGTTGGTGGTCTCAGAGTTGCTCCCTAAGTGCTGTGAAGCTACCCCAATTTTGCGTTGATTGTATCATTCATGGGCTTTGACCACCTTGACTTGATGGGTAATGTCCCTGAGTGACACAGCCACATTTGAGCTCTTCCCTGAGGTGAGTCATCCTGAATCTAATCAATGGTGACTCTGCAGTTGCTCATGTCTTGATATCCTATGGCCAACACGCTCTAGCTTAATCATTTCATAAGTTCATCTATCACTGTGAGATTTATTAATATGAGGATGGCTGACCAGGGACAGACACATCCGATATGTAGGAGCAGGGAAGGTGGAAAACAGAAATGGGAAGAGAGCGCAGAACAAAGGAACTCAAAAGCTATGACTTGGTTTACTTTGGTGTGGCTGGGGGCCACGGGTGGTGAGTGGCTAGACCTTGAGTGGCATGGCAACTCATGGGCTAGTAGGGTGTACCGCCTATGAAGACTGTGAGGTTTTCAATGTCATAACGAAGGAACCAGATTGGAATCCAGGTGCCCATCCATTTCTTCCATTTGTGTTGGAGTGAGCCGAACAGCCAGGCTTGAAAATAGTCAGCCAAATGGTTGTGGAACCTGATGATGGCTTGTTTGAGGTTGTGGAAGATCCCGTTGAAGGCGTCAAGGGTAATTGTGTGGATGGACCATATTGCAATGCACACAATTAGAGCCCTAAGTCTCTGGAGGATAGGTGAGGCCATGTTGAGGCCATGATATTGCGGGATAGTCGGAATTTGGTTGTAGGTGATTGTTGAAACAAGTGCATCACGTTGGCCCAGATATGCGCAGATGGCGGGCACTCTTCCAGGTAGTGCGCTAGTGTGTCGGGGCCGCCACAGATGGCGCATGTCTCGAACATTGAGAAAGTACGGTCAGCTGTTCTATATGTATGGCGCATTTATCGCCACATTGTGGAGCAAACTTGTGGGGATAGGAGAGGGCAGGTGACAAGGGTCCACACCTGTTTTTGGGTGTTCAAGTCATATGGGACGTCTTGGTGGTCTAGGTAGTCAATCCTGGACAGAGGGAAGGGTGGTAATGGGGCAGGTACGTTAGACACCGTTTGTCCTCTGTGGATTTGCACATATCCAGTTTGAGGGTGATTGTCTTCAGATTGTTGTGCATAGGTGAAGCTCCAATCCCCTTGTATTAAGTTGTATAGGATGCGTTTGAAATACCAATTGGTGTTGTGTGGTCCGGTGGCGTTTGGGTGTGTTACAAGGTAATTTATCAGGATCGCCAGGTTGGAGGGGGACCTCAGATGTAGTGCCCTTGCAAAATTGGTTTGGGCTGCCTTGGCCCAGTGGGGGGATGGTGGGTTGGGTGACGTCGTGGAGGCTATCCATGAGCCTAGGATTTGCGTAGCTCTTTCCGTGAAGTTGAGCAGCCCCATCCCGCCTCTCTTCCGTGGGCCATACATGGTCTCCAGCCTGACAGGTGCACGGTATCCAGACCATAGCCAGTTCTGCAGGAGCTTGTAGACTGCGTTGGTAAAATTGGCGGAGAAGGGGATCGCGTGGGCAGCAAACCATAACTTTGATAGAATCAGGGAGTTGGCTAACACAACTCTTCTGGTTAGGCTGGCTTTACTCCTCCGCATACATGTCATTCTTTTTGTGATGCTGTCCAAAATGTTGAATTTTATGGTGTCAAGTGCATATCTACCGGTTTTGAGCCATTTGCCCAGATGACGGACTGGGTTGGTGGCAGGGTGGTGTGCAGAGGGTAAACACAGTGGTTTTACTGGCTTGGATCGTTGTTGTGTGGTTGGTTGGTTTGTGTGGTGGTGGGAGGGTGGGGCCCAGTTTGCACTGAATTTGCCCATAACAGTTACCTCTGTTTTCTGTTTGTTTAGCATGGCGTTACTCACTGACTCATACTGATGAATAATGCGCTCAATCGCCCTGGCATCCCTATTGCCTGAGACTCAAACAATGCAGCCGTCAGCAAAGGCGAGCATTTTGGTTGGTGGTTGTCCCTCCAACCTGATTCCGGTGAGCTTTGAGTTTGCAATGCAGAGGAGGGGGTCAAGGGTAAAATTGTATAGTAGGGGGCTAAGCGGGTCACCTTGTTTAAGGCCCCTTTGGGGGGTGATAAAGTCAGTTAGGAAACCTGGGCTTCTGATTGCAAACCTGCTGAGCGCGTTAGGAGGAGCGCCCGGTTTATAAAGCGTGGTGGTAGGTTGAAAGCCTTCAGACATTGTTCTTGGTATCCCCAGTGTACTTGGTCGTATGCTTTCTTTTGGTCCAGGAAAGCAGGGGCACCTGTGGGATTAGCTTGGCAGATGTTGGCAATTGTGTGGATATTATACCAAATTGAGCGATTTGAAATAAAACCAAATTGATGGGGGGAGAGGGTTGTCTGAGCAATGCAACCCAGACGTTTGGCTAAAATTTTACTTAGTATTTTAGTGTCAGTATTGGTGAGAGCAATTGGGCGCCAGTTGTTTAGATCTGCCTGGTCTTCTTTTTTTAATTTATTGCGGTGAAGGCCGACCATGGGACGGACACTTCCGAATATGACTCAGACGAGACAAAACTCAGTACCAGGTGAGGCACCCCAGAGAAGCGATGCTATCTCTTGTTGCCAGCGGGAACGCCACTTATGGGAAGGGGAGGGAACGTGTGTAGGGGGCGTAGCCACTATTGAGCACGTGTGGAGGAAGGGGTCTGATTTGATGAACCAAACTGGGAACCAGGAGGAGACCAGCTGCCGGCGACGTGGTGGGAGATATCCAAACATCCACGCTTGAAAGTGGTCCACCAAATGAGACCGGAATCTGTGGACAGCTTCAGGGAGGGTGGGGATGGATCCGGCGATGGCATCCAAGACAATAGTGTGGATAGTCCACATGGCGATTGCAACCACCAGAGCACGAAGGGAGGGTGGGAGGGGGAGGCCATTGATGAAGCAAACATATCTCTTGACAGACTAAAGGGATGTGTTTGATCTTGGCCTAGCAGACGTTGGACTTCGCGCCATATTACTTTAGAGGTGGGGCACTTCTCCAGGCGGTGAAACAGCGTTCCATACTGGCCACACACGACACAGGATGAGTGTAAAGCATTAGAGCGCTCAGCTGTACGATACACCCGCCTCAGGCAGCGCCACACATGGGAGCGGACTTGAGGCTGTAACAGAGGATGGTGTGCGTATTTCCAGATAGTCTTTTGGGTCTCAGTGGAATAAGGGATGTCCATCATGTCCAGGTAGTCCACCCTGGATAGGACTTGGGGTCGAATGGGGATCACGCCATCATGGATGGGTAGCCCCTGTACTTCTTGTGTGAACTGAGGAGAGGGGCGGCCCCTTCGGGTTGTATGTCCACTAATACAAATTCTCCACTCTGCGCTTCGCATGGAGAGTAGGATTCGTTTGTAGTGGGTTTTGGTCCCGTGAGGACCTGTGGCTGATGTGTGTGATGCGAGGTATTTCATCAGGGAGTGGGGGTTTGATGGATTGTTGAGGCCCAAGGCTCGGGAGAAGTTGGAGCGGGCCGCGTGGGACCAGTGTTGGGATGGGAGTGTAGGAGCAGTGACGGCCGCAATCCAGGTGCCTAGGATCTTGGCGGCATGGGCTTTGAAGTCAAGTAGGCCCATGCCACCATGATGATGAGGGCCAAACATGACCTCTAGCCGTACTGGTGGAGGGCGGCCTGACCAAAGCCAACCTTGTAGCAAAGCATACAGGGATTTGAAGAAGCTTGGGGAGAAGGGGATGGCGTGGGCTCCAAACCAGACTTTGGATAGGAGCATAGAGTTGGCAAGAACAACCCTGCCAGTGAGGGTAGTAGGGTGGGCTCTGAGAGAGGCGATTCGCTTCGTCACGTTGTCCAGTATATGGCCCTCCATTACTGCTGACGCGTATCCTCCTGCCTCCAACCACACGCCCAGATGGCGTACCAGTCCTATGGTAGGTCGCGGCACGAAGGGGAGCACCAGTGGAGCGGTGTGTTTTGAGTTAGTAAGGAGTGGACTTGGGCGAGAAGCTGGGCTGGGTTGGGAACTACTTGCTGGGGCCCAGCAGTTCTGAAACCGACCAAGGAGGATGATTTCGGTTTTGGAGGCGTTCAGTGCCGCGTTGCTTACCCGGGAATATTCCTGGATGAGGGCTTCAAGCGCGCATGCATCTTTATTATTAGACACCCCCACCACGCAATCATCTGCAAATGCCATCATCTTGACTGGGGTTTGCCTGGCACATGGACCCCAGTGAGTTGGGCATTCACATTTCGCAGTAGTGGGTCAAGGCTGAAGTTGTATAAGAGTGGGCTCAGGGGGTCCCCTTGTCGCAGGCCCCTTTGAGGATGGACTACATCCGTTAGGAAACCTGGGCCGCACACAGCCATTGTTGCAGATTCCGTGAGCAGCATCACCCAGTTAATGAAGCGGGGAGGTAGGCGGAATTGTTGGAGGCAGGCCCTAAGGTATTCCCAGTTTACTCTATCATAGGCCTTTTGTTGGTCCAAGAATACAAGTGCCCCAGAGGCTGTGGACTGACACACATTAGCCACAGAGTGCACGTTATCCCAAATCGACCTTCTGAGGATGAAACCAAATTGTTCTGGGGAGATGGTGGCAGATGCTACAGTCCCTAAACGGTTAGCCATGATTTTTGTTAAAATTTTGGTGTCTGTGTTTTTTAGAGAAATGGGGCGCCAGTTGGCTAAGTCTAGCCTATCCCCTTTCTTGAAGAGTGTGACTGTAAAAGCCTCATGTCCTCCTGGTAGGAGGCGCGTTTCCAACAGGCTTTGGTTGAGTGAGGCTAGCAGCAATGGGGATATGTATTTAAAATATTTTTTGTTGAACTCATATGGAATGCCATCTGGGCCTGGGCATTTTCGGTTTGGTGCACCGCGAATGGTAGTCCATAATTTGTTTGGATTAATTAAATTCATTATTTCTGGGTATCGGAAAATGGTGTGGATATGAGCTCTGTCAAGAAATTCCGCCATTTCGGCTGGCTGAATTGGTTCAGCTCAGTATAACTCAGAGTAATATTTTTGCATTTTGATTGCCACTTCAGCTGGTGTGTCCATGATAGAATTATCCGATCTTCGCACCTGTGTGCAGGCCACACTCTGGCATGGTGCAAAAATTTTTTTGAAGAAGTATGCGGTGCACTTGTCGCCTTTAGTGATGCATGTGGCCCTGTATTGGACACAAACCTGATGTTTGTGTTGCCTTTCAAGTGCGTTGAGGTGGGCTGCTGCCTCCTCCCACTTCTGGCCCCATGCAGGGCTATATCCTGAGGCTGGAATGTTGGACTCCAAGTGGGCCAATTCCGCCAGTGCGCATGATATAACCGCTGATGTGGCTCATGAGCGTCTGGATGAGAGATGGCGATAGTGGCGGATGGTGTCTTTTTTGAAAGTTGCCCATGTGGAAATGGGGTCTGCGCAAAACGGTGCAACAAACGATTTTACCAAAGTTGCCTCTTACACCCACGTGGAAAATCCTGGCGACGCAAGCTCTGGGGGGCGGATTTTGCACCAATGTAGGGCCTTTGCAACTGTGACGGGTAAGTGGTATGTTATTCAGACCAGTCGGTGGTCAGAGAATTCCATTTTCGTTGTTTTGAAGTGGGAGATGTGGGGTTGGAATTTCGCCGGTGCTAGAATAAGGTCAATGCGGGTCATGAACCTTAATTGGCCGTTGTGGATGTGGGGATGCGTCATGTTTTTGAGCAGTGGGGCATGTCATGGCAGCGCATCTATTAACCCAAGGGTGGCTTTTAGAACGCGTAGTTCTATGTGACCCTGTGGGGTGTGGGGTGAGGGCGGCCACTGGTCCGTTGGTGAGGTTAGCCAACAGTTCATGTCACCAATTAGGAAAGAATTGGGGGGTAGTGGGAGGGATTTGACTGATGAGAAAAATTCCCGACACTCTTGTGCACCGTTTGGGGCGTAAATGTTGACAATTGTGTGTAACATTGGCCCATGAGAAGGTGACAACGAGCACTCAGTCATTTAGGAATGTTTCTGAAGATGTAAATTTGAAAAAATTGTTTTTCCGAATTAGCACCCCACAGTGCTTCAACCAAAAGGATAGGGATGGTAGGAGCATTGTTTTCCAAGCATCCTCGGAACCTTGTGGACAGTGGGTTTCCTGGATGGCTAGGATATCCACGGGTAAATTATTTTGTAAAAAACTCAGTTTCCTAGCCTGGGACAGGGAGGCCTTGAGTCCGGTGATATTCAGCATCCCTAGAGTGAAGGTTTCCCCCATCGCACCTTAGGTGCGAGGGGGTGGGCCCCCTGGCCCACCAGCCTCTTCCAGGTCCCCACGGGCTTTCACAGCAGCGCGGGTATTAGCAGCAACGCTATCAGGGTTTTTGTTAATTTTTTCAGAAAGAGTTGCGTTGGCTTTGGCCTTCGCTTTTTGTTTTCCTGACGTCGGACGAATTTTTTGCGGTGCGGATAAGTTTGGTGCACCGTCAAGTGGGGCAAAAAAATTTTTTTGGTTGGGATAGGTCCCAAGTCAGTTTCAACCAGGGCTTGGGTGCAGCGATTGGGTGAGATCAAATCTCCCATCAGATCTCAGATTGAGTGGCCCATTCAGCTTGGGCTTCCCAATCTGATTGGGTGATGGATTCCTGAGTTGCTTCCGCCGCGAAGGTCTCCATGTCCTCCTGGCGTTGTGAGTGTGGGATGGTGGTGGTGACCTTGGCCACTTCCTTGGCCGCAGTCCTATGGGCCTGCTTGGCCTTCTTCCGCTCCTGCGGGGAGATGGGCTTTACCAATAGGTAGCAGCCTTGTGCTCCTCACGGGAAAGCCTCTTTGGTGCTTGCAGTTGGTTCATAGTGCGCCTCTCCGCTGGCCATGGCCGCCGAGGGGTGCTCTTGGAATGTAATGCCCTCTTTAATGGGGCACACGTGTGCCTTATGGTTGAATGCATCACAGTAGGTGCAAATGGGGGGCGCGCTGTCCATGGTTACCCGGAATGGGTGGGTGGTGTGCCCTGCGATGTCAATAAAGGTGGAGTGCAGGATCTGGGTTAGGTCCTTCGTGATCTCCTCAGTTGGGGTCAGAACTGCGATGGCTTTGCCAGTGCACAGGTGTGGCATCAGCGTGAAATGTTGCATTTCGAAAGATTGTATTTCACCATATATGGCGAGACCTTCTTTCAGGTGTTGCTCCAAAATGTCACGTTTTACCATAGTAGGCAAAAAGTCAAACGTGAGGAAAATTTGGTTTGATTTTGTCCATTTGGTGCATTTAGTTTCGACGACCCATTGCCCTTCGGGGAGGTCGACCACTATGCGCACCACTGCAGCCTCATCTGCTGCTATTTTGCTTTCAAAACCTAGGTCCAGCCAACCGGGTGACATGGAGTGAGGTGCAACGTACACCGCAGTCAGGAAAATTTTGTGTACATCTACAAAAATTTTTTCCCATAGGGCCATTTTTTGGATGTCCAGATACACACGGACTCCAAATTCCACCGATGAAAGTGGCTGGGAATGTGGCGTATTGATGTACTGGTTGCATTGTGCTTGCCACACGAGTATCTCCGGGAATTGTGACCGTCAGTTTTTTTAGATTTTTTTCTATTCCGCCAGATTCTCCAGTGCGTTTTCAAACGTTAGAGGCCGCGGGCCTTCCGCCTGCTCCTCTTGCCTTGCTTGCCCAACTGCTCCCAGACATGGGCGCAGACTAATCCCCTCTATGAGATTATCAAACTAGATTTAGTCTTGAATTGAATGGGTTGCAAAAGTGTTTGCAACGAGAAAGAAAAGTTTACCTGGTCTTCTTTTTTGAATATTGTGACCATGTATGCGTCTTGGCCACCAGGTAGAAGGGATAAGTCTTCCAGGCACTTATTATAGTTGCCAGTAGTATTGGTGCGATATGTTTAAAATATTTCTGAAAAATTCATTTGGAAGGCCATCAGGCCCAGGGCACTTGTTGCTTGGGGTTGATCTTATCATCTCCCATAAATCTTTAGTTATGGGTGCTGCAAGGTCTGGTTGGCCAGCTATAGTATCAATATTAGCGGATGATAGAAAATTTTTTATTTCGTTAGGTGATGCGAAATCCGCCGTGTACAGGTCAGTGTAATATGGTTGTAATTCAGCTGATATTTCTGATGGTGTAGATGCCATTGTGTCATCTGCTCAGTGGACCTGAGTGCAGGTCGCCAATGTTGAAATTGGTTTAAAATGGTGGAAAAATTGGGCCATGTGAGTTTCTCTGGATAAAATGCAGTTTGATTTATAGCATACTTCGGTGTAATGCTGGTGTTTCCTAAAGAGGGAGTTTACCTGTGTTGATAGCTGGAACCACAGGTGGCCCCATTGGGGGGTGTATCCCTCGTGAGGTGTGTTGTTTTCTAAGTGTCTAAGCTGTCTGATAGCCTTGTTGATTGTCACGGACATTGCAGCTGTTTTTCTGGAGTTTAGGTGGCAAGATTTCTTGGTTGCACAAGCCTTGAATATTTCCCACTCGGCGATAGGATTCCCATCAGGTGTTTGACTTTCTTGCTGTGTTGTTAGCACCATCTCAATCCAAAGTTTAAGATCCGGAATGTGGATGGTGCTCAGGTGAACTCTGTGCCAGGTTGGTGTTTTTTCATATTTTTCTGAGGATAATATCACTATTGAGATCATTTGATGGTTGGAGAAAGGGATAATTGTTGTTGTAAAGTTTGATACTCAGTGCTGGAAGTCTACAGGGGTGAGCATCAGGTCAAACTGGGTCATTGAGACCAGCTGGTTATTGTTGTGGTGGGGCCTCATCATGTTGGCCATGGTGGGGGCTTGTTTGGGAATGGTGTCACATAAGCCCAACGTTGCCTTTAGTATGCATAGTTCTGTGTGGCCGCGGGGTATAGCCCTAGACTTGGGCCAGCGGTCAGTATTGGTATTAAGCCAGCAGTTGAAATCTCCTGTGAAAAATGTTGCCTCAGAGAAATGGATTGAGAGGATATTTGAAAAGAATTTTTGGCGGTCATTTGGATCATTTGGGGCATACACGCATGCCATGGCAAAATTCTCTCCATTCCACTTGAGGTTTGCTAGAGCAGCCATCCCTCCAGGTGGGAGGATGTGCTTTGGACTTTTAAAGGAGAGTTACAGTTTGTTCGAATTACCATCCCACAATGGTGTGTCCAAAAGGATTTTGCTGGAAGGAGCATGGTTGACCATGACTTCTCCTCCCCCAGTGGACAGTGGGGTTCTTGGATAGCCGAGATATCCATGGGGATATTTCTGCAGGAAAGCCATTTTTTGGCTCGGGATGTGGGGCCTTGGCTCCCGCAATGTTGAGCATCCCTATGTTGATTGCGGTAGTCCACACATCAGGAACGCTGGGGTGACCCACTGAAGTCACCCAGTTCCTTATCGTGAGTCATACTGCAATTATGGGGTCGACTAGCCAGATTTGTTCCAGTGTGTTGGTCGGCGGCCTTGGTGCTGGCATTGTTTGGTTGCTTCTGGATTGGATTACTCCGTGGATTTTGGGTCTGGTGTGGGTTAGCTTTTGCCTCAAAAAAAGAATTTTTTTTGCCATTTGCCTGTGGGTTTGATGAGCAGAAACTAGGAGTTGGGGTGGTTGGGTCTTGTGCATAGGTGTTGTCACATTGTGATTGGCTGAAGTGGTCTTCCATATTATCGCCTATCACATATGATGGGCTGGGAGAATCCCAAGTGGTGCAAAGTGGATCTGCTCCCTCTTGGTTGGAGGTGTTTGATTGGTTATGTCCAACAATTTCATCTTTTTGGTTGTGTTGGGTTTTATGTGGAGGATCTGATTGGTTATTCCGCTGTGCTACCATGGCATCCGCCTTATTGGTTTCATGGAAATTGTGGTGTGAGTTTGGGTCTCGGCAGAATTTGCAGCCTGCTTGCAGGCAGTCTGTGCATGACGGCGGTCCTTGCGTGAGATGGGCTTAACCAAAGCAATATCAGCTCTTTCACCCCAATAGAAGGCAAAAGTGGAGTCCTTAATTTTGCCAAAAGTTGGGCTTGTTTCATTCATATTTTCCTCACAAAATTCCGGTGCTTCAATCCCACACTTGACGGGGCATGCATGGTCTTTGTGGCCTATTGCTGAGCAGAATTTGCAGGTAGGTGGGGTGTGTTCTGGTGTGATATGGAAGGGGTGAGATATGATGCCATTAGGGAGGTTGATGGTCGCCGTGTGGGGAATGAGGGTGCTATCCTCTGCCACGTCCTGATCCGGTTCAATAATGGCTATTGCCTTTCCTGTGCACAGGTGGGGCAGGAGGGGGAATAATTCAAATTCGAACTGTTTGATAACTCTGTAACCTTGAGGCCCCCGCAGAGTTCATCCGTGAGGATATTATGGTGCAAGGTGCTCAGGAGTTGGTCAAGTACAATGAATAGGTCATTTGCCTCATTCCATCATGTGCGCACCATGCGGATGGTGCAGTCTTCATTGTTGATTTTTTGGAGAATTTAATTTTTGCTACATCCGCTGCTTCTTCTGCGGACATGAACCTGACGTCCACCCATCCTCTGTGTAGATTTTTGTAATTTACTGAGACAGTGTTTGGGAAAGTCGTGGAGAAGGCCTCCCCCATTTTTTCCCATGTTTTAAGGGAAGTATCGCTGACCATAATTCTAAGGCCGTGCTCAAGGGAGGACAAGGGTTGGGAGTGTTCGATTTTGGTATATGCGCCCATTTTTTGCAGGAATTGCAAAACTCTGGTTGCGGCACTGTACTCGCCCTTTTTGGTGGGAGGGTGTGTCAACATTCCACCAGGGCGTTCTTCCCCGGTGGGTTGGGAGGGCTTTGGGCCTTTTGTGCTGGCCACTTTTGCTCAACTTGTATTGTTGTGGACAAATTTGCTCATATTCCAGGTTGATTGTCAATCTCAGAGAAATTGCGTAGAATTGTGTTACTAAAAGTGATAATAATGGGAAAGAAAAATCACTGTGAGATTTAGACACTAAAGGTATTATTGTTAACAACCTGGAAACACCTTGGGAGCTGGTTTTAAGATTCCTATTCAGGTCATGAAGTGATTCAACTTTTTGCTGGTTTCTGTTAGACACTTCCATGATTTTAACATGATGGCAATAAATGATAGTTGGTAATTTCGCATAGTGGGTTGTAGATACCCAGCAAGATATTGCCCCATCTGATATAGGATATTAGCTTGTGTAGTGTTTGGCTATGAGCTCTCTCTTTCATTTCAATCACTTATTTGATTAAATTTAAAATCGAAAAAAAATTTTACTTTTGAACGCCTCTTGCTAGTGCCAGAACCTAGTTTATTTCGGTGTTATTGAAGCCTGCTTTCCCAAATAAGGCAGCGGTTTGCTGCCTCCTCATTTATTGGCTGCTTCCAAAATGCTCCCAGGCTGCCACAGCTAGCCAGATAAATAATTCTGATTGCTACATCCCACCTCTGGACTTAGCACACCACCTTACACGTTCCCAGGTGGTGCTCAGAAGCCCCTTGGTGCTCACTCAAAGCAACCTACATTTTAGCCTTTGGGTTGAGTATGGGAACCTCTTCCCCTACATGGAGTGGCCATTATCAAGATGGCCACGGCAGTTTATAACCTGCAATTTTTATAGCTTTCCTCACCACTAAGGTACTCTGATAATGGCTTATTGTGCGAAGCCCACACTATGGCGGCAGAACTGATGCCTTTAATTTTCAAAAACACTCAAATACCAAACTTCCAAACTTACTTCCCAGATGAGGCCACACAAGTGGACCATTTAGCCAGCTTGCCTTCCCAACTCTCCCCCAAATTCCTCCACCATGAGCTCGTGAAGGGCTTGCTTGCTTATGGCTCTGACCCTGTGCTGCAGTTCATGGTTCCAAATAGCGCTAATCATCTTGCTGGGTGTTGGGATTTTTGCCCATATTCCTAGCCTGCTAGATTACCTGATATTGCTAGGGGAAAATTCCCTAAGGCGAAGTGAATCAGAAATCGGTTGGCCCAAGTTTTAGAAGAACTACATTTGGGGGATTTTGGGATATTCACATGGTCATAACCATCAGAGATTGATCCAGATGAATATAAAAAGATCTCATTGGGTGGAGTTGCTGACAAAATAGGGGCAACTGATAATGATTAACTATCAGGTATAACAATTGGGATTGGTTGGGTTTCATCATCAAATGATTTGGAATGAATATTAAGTTGCAAGGCGAGTGATGCCGCCTGCAACTAGCAAATCAATTAATTGAGAATGACCTGCCATAATGAGTAATATGTCTCATTACCTAAGCAGGTTGCTAGCCAATTATGGTTGGTTTGCTTGGATTGAGAGGAAAATGTTAGGGACACGTTTTCTGACTTCTTTCCATTTGAGGTCTTGAGGTTTTCCAATGACGGAATACTAGCCAGGTTGGGGAGACCATCGCTGCCAAGACAAGGATGGGTGATTCAATGGCAAAAACTTCCATTTTATTGAAGAGGTGTCAACCGAGGGTTAGACAGCTGAATTACCCCACTATATAATTCCCTAGGATTTACTATAATAAAAAACAGTAAATACAAAAACCGTGTTTTACAGTATTTTACAGAGTTTAGAGTTACAATAATATTATTAATATGGTGTATAGTTAGACTATCAGCTTCTATTGTGTTGTTCTATCTCAAGGATATTATTGCAGAGGGCAATAATTGGAAGACTCTCAGAGAGAAGAGTAAAGATCCTAGTGGGGATCTAGAGATGAAGGAACCACAATCAGGTATAGCTGCCGACTGATGTTAGGCTGAGAGAAACTGTCAACGGGGTATCTTAGCAAAGATTGGGTGGAAAAAGCATATAGTATGATACTTTATGAGTATGACTTCAAGAATATTTAATTGAAAATACTGGCCGAGCGTTGGGCTGAAATATAGTTCAATCTTCAACTATGGATAATAGTCTCTATACTATTATCAATTAATAATACATTCTATACAATGTGACGAAGTGCACGAGGGAATTGAACCTGTGCAGTTAAAAGGTTACTGGGTTACTTAACGATAACAACCAAAGATAGTAAATCTTTACAAGTTGGTGCTCACTACAGGGGTAGTTGAGTGAAGAATCTATAATAATGTTGTACTTAGAAGAGCTACACAAGCTGTAGACCAATATAGCCACTGTAAACCAGAATGCCTTAAACTCAGTGGACCATTGGGAGTTCGTGGCCTTAGAAGAACAAGTCGTTAAGGTAGAGGAAGGAGTAGAGAATGTAGCCAGCTTTGGTAATGAGCTACTTGCAAAGTAAACTCGTTGAAGAAGAAAGAAGGGAACTCATTCTACAGTTCCTATACCTGAAAATGGAGCGAGAAGCGGATCATGTTTTTAAGAAAATTCAATGCAAATATCAAAAAATTAATCAAACAAGTGGAGGAACTTAAAGCTCACAGATGTTCTTGTAAGACCGATATGGAAAGCAATACCAAAGAGAGAAGTCCTCACACAATACTTGAGAAGTCAAATACCCCAAGGAACATGCTGCCTGCTTTTAATTCCATTTTGGAGATGACGCCTGAAGTCATTCCACAAGTTAGTCGAGTAGCCAAACTGAGAGAATCAGCCAGAAATTACTCAGAGGAATTTAGGGCAACGATGAAATTGCCAACATTCCGTCAGGATAATGCCCCAGCAATTTTCTGACTGTTTAACATGACCATGAATGGCTATGGAGATCATCAAAAGGCGTTGATGGTCATGAACTGCCTGGACACTGACTGTCAAAACTTAATGTTACCTCACCTAGAGTGAGACAGCTGGTCATATGCGGAGGCAAAGATGGCCATCATTAAGGAGTTTGGGAGTCCAACACTCATGTCAAAACGTAAGCAAAAAATTTATGGGATATCAGTTCCATAAAGATGAGTCGCTTGCTAGATTCACAGGTCGATTTTACCAGGAGTCGCAGATCCTGGCTGGAGCAAAAGTATTGGACAACTTTGATACTAGAATCGCTTTGCATGCGGCCCTTTAGCCCTATTGTGATTTGCATCATATGATGTCTTCTATGTTTGCGACGGAAATAACTACCTTGCAAATGGTAGACAACCCAAAGATTTTGGGAGCAACATTCGATGCCCCAAATAGAAGATTCAAGTCCAATTTGGTACAAAATCTTAATCCCACAAATGAAACAAAGGAGCAAAGGAGGCTACCAATCGGAACATTCCAGGAAATAAGCCCAAAGAATTCAGATGGATAAACAAGAAGGAGAAGGTCTGCTATCAGTGTGGCAGGAAAGGACATTTCGCCGTACACTGTAAAAAGCTGAAGGATCAGATTAATGTGGCCCAAGCCAAGGAGATAGCAGCCGCCAGGATTCAGAAAAAGGGCCTGTGGCCTAGACAGAAACAGTCTAGAGATGTGGAGAAACCTGTTCCTCTCAATGTCATGAATGAAGAAATTGATATTAGCAATCTGTTTGTAGAAAGCAAGCAGGATCAGCTATACCAAGTGGTCAATATGGACGTGAATGCCATGACCAGAGCAGGGGTGAAGAGAATTGACCCCAGGATAATCCAGGAAGTTGCCCATCCATACACCTGACAAATCGGTGGATAAGATTTGAACCACCAAGAATACTGAAGAGTTATCTGACATCTGTTTAGATGAGGGTAATCTGTTTATCCCTCTCAGCGTGATAAAGGAATCTTTTCCTAAATTATTGGTGCAAATCTTCACACCCTATATTTGGCTAATAACGCCGCCAATCACTCAGTAAATACTATTTTACAATACTCCAAGTGTACATATATAGATATACAAGTGAATCAAGTAAGGGTGAGGGCGATTATCAACAGTGTAGCACCCTTCAATATTGTTTTGACCAAGCTGGTAAAGAGTATGAAGATATTTCAGGACTTGGAACACAAGAGATAATATGGGATTGCTTGGCCAAACACCATCATTTCCTTTGGAGAGTATAGTGTGCAGCCACTACGATTCAGGTCATTGGTGGTATCTGTGCCAGCAATAGTTTAGGCCCAACTAAAACTACGATATTATGATTGGAACGGAGTTTCTATGGAAGTACAGAGTTAAATGTAACTTTGAGGATAATACATTGACCATCTTGGGTCAGACGTTACCAATTTTATACCTAAAGTTTAGTGAATCTCCACTGAATCAGAAAAACGACTTCATCAATCTACTATATAATGACAGTATTGTCTCTATTTGAAACCAATTAGTGGGTAGGAAGCGATGTGAAATGCCGGCAGAAATCCTAGAGAACTGGAGAATTTCACTAAGGATCAAGAATGAGATGACCATAACAGCCTGATCGCAGGTAATAGTCAACACAGGGTTGACTTTGGAGATTCCATAGCTGTTGTATGGGGAAGTGAAAAGCCCCTAGAAGAAGTCCAGAGTGGAGCCATGGGTGGCTCCTGGGACAATAATGCCAGGCCATGGAGAAATTCGAGTTCTCCTGGAAAGATTTTAGTGAAAAAACGATGAAGATCAAGAGTAATCAGATCATCACGTTTATCCATCTGATCCAGATGGCTGAATTAAGATGATTCCACAATTTTGGGCTTCTTGAAATATTGGGATTACTGTACAGGATAGCCAAAAGCATCAACCTATTAGTAGAATGAGAGCAGCTCACTGATCTGCAGGAAGGCCAGTAGGAGGAGGTGCTCAGACTATTTGAGAAAAATTGGGAAGTGTTTGCTCAGGAGGACCACAATTTGGGATGCGCATGAGACATGATCCACAAGGTCAACACTGAGGAAAATTTACCAATAAGGATGAGACTGATCCAAAGATCGAAAGCAACCAAAGTGGTAGTGGAGGATGAAATCAGCAAATTAGTGAAGCATAAGTTTCTAATTCCGTCGTCAAGTCCCTGGGTGAGTCCAATTCTGATCATGAAGAAGGATGGATCTAACCGAGTGGTGATTGACTATCAAAGGCTGAACAAAATTATGAATAAGGATTCATATCCTCTACCAAGGATTGGTGATGCACTCAATCGTTTATGAGAGGAGAAGTATTTCTCCGCAATGGATCTTATCTCAGGATATTGACATATTGACTTGCCAAAGGAAGACCAAGAAAAATGCTCAATTATTACTGTGCAGGGGCTATACCAACCGACGAGGATGCCCCAGGGTCTATGCAATGCGCCAGCAACATTTCAGAGGGCCATGGATGCGGTATTGAGTGACTTGAAGCTGTCATGAATCCTGGTATATTTGGATGATATCAATGTGTTCAGTAGGACGTTTACTGATCACCTGCACCACTTGGAAGAAGTATTTAATTGACTTTCCGCAGCCACCTGAAGATCAAGCCAAGGAAGTGCCACTACTTTAAGAAAGAGTTGTAATACCTAGGATTCATAATCAACTTAAAATGGATTGCAGCTGCAAACACAGAAGATAGCAGCTATAGAGCGTATGGCTGTACCAAAGAGTGTCCAAGACATCCAAGTGTTCCTTGGGATGGTTGGATACTACCAAAATTTATTTGGGACTTCGCCTGAATAGCTGAGCCATTATTCAATTTAATTTTTTTTAGTACTAGATATTCAATTTATTATAAGATCCAAAAAAAGGATTCATGTGGAATGAAGAGGCTCAGGATTCCTTTGATAAGTTACGCTGGTATTTGATAAATTTGACAATCTGAAATATCTTAATTTTGATCTGGAGTTTATCATTCAAACTGATGCTTCATTAATGGTGATTGGCACCATACTGAGCCAAGTAGATGAACTTGGAGCTGAACATCCAGTGGCATAGGTGAGCCAGACACTTTCAGCTGATGAGAGAAACTACACCGTAACTGAGCAGTAATGCCTTATGGTCATTTATGCATGCAAACAGTTTTGGGTGTACGTCCACAGAACGCACTTTAAGGTGATAATGGACCGCTCTTCGCTGCATTGGCTGCACAATATAAGAGAGCTGGAAGGATGACTGGCCCGATAGGCACTTAATATTCAGGCTTATGATTATGAGATAGTCCACTGAGCGTGGGCTTCTCATCAAGAATGTTATGACTTATTGCAGTTGCCAATGTTCCAGTTGGTATACCCGCAGGCAGATGAGCTATTCCAGAGAATGGTTAAAGGAAAAATCAGGGATGAGACCCAAGAAATCCAAGGTGTGCTTCAAAAATTGATGGAAAAAACCGAGACTATGGATGGACAAGTATTCAAGATGATCAACGAAATTGTCTATTATTCCCAAAACCATTAAAAATCCAGTAATAGTACAAGCAACTCACAAGGTTTTTGGGCATGGAGGCCTGAGGAAAACAACCGACCATATTCGCCAGTATTATTAAAGGGAATTGATCAAGTTTGATGTTGCAAATTATCTGGCTTGTGGCATGGAGTGCCAGCTGCACAAACCACACAAGGATACAACTGGATACTGACTGGTCTGCCCTGGATTTGACTGTTACACGGTGTCCATCGACGTGATTGGACCACTTATGATGAGCACAGGGGGAGTCAAGTACAACATAGTTGCCATTGACTATTTGCTAAGATGTGTCAATACAAAGGCCTTAACCAGAGTAGATGCTACCAGTACTGCGAGGTTCATCCTGGATCAAGTGGGATACTGGCATGAATGTCTGCAGGTCCTGCTTAGTGACAAAGGGACCAACTTCACGTCTCATGTGATCCAGAGGTTAAACAAAATAATGGGGATCTGAAGAGTTGTGTCAGTACCATATCAGCTGGAGTGAATGTACTGGTAGAATGGGTCAATGGGACACTGGCCACAATGCTGAGGAAGCTAGTCGCAGGGAGAACTTCTGTGTGGGGAATGTATCTGAATTTGGTGACGCGCCTACAACATTAGTCATCATACAGTGACAGGGAAGATGCCGTTTCAATTATTATATGGAAGAAAGGCCACATTGCCACCAATATTTATATTCAGGGGTGGAACATATGTTGGGGATGAGTACTAATCAATACCTGAACCGACTGACAAGTATTCTGAATGATATGCAATTTCAAGCATTTTCTACAACTTTGAAGAAAAGGATACGAGAAAAATTGATCAGCATTAAAAGAATATCAAATAGGGGAAAGAGTTGCCTATTGTGATATGCATGGTCATAGATGAAGAAACAAATTAGATGCATTGTGGTCGGGTCCATTTGAAGTAATTGCCAAGACGGTGACTGATGCTTATTCCATTAAGAATCTCTTGGATGGAAGAGTTGTGAATCGAGTCCATGCTAAGTATCTAAAGTGTTAGATTGAAGAAAAAAATAAGAGTTCCCAAAGGACTGATGAGCCATTAAGTTGTTCATGTTCTGTAGATTAGGTCAAGTCTAAAAAAATGACCTCTGAACTAATCTAGATGCTAAAGTACAAAAAAAGGTTCTCTGAATCATGGAAAACTGGCAGGTAGAGTACCCAGGACCCAGTTTGGGGAAAAAAATTTAAAAGATGGACTGCTGAACTGAAACAAGTTCAAGTCCCATAGTAAAAAAGAATAAAGATATAAAATGATAAAAGATATTGGAAAAAAATTATAAACAGCATAGATAAAAAAGCAAATATATTTTTATAATTTTTATTTTTATTGATTGTCCTTGGTATGGGGATGATTCCACCTATGTTGCCTCTTGGGGGAAGAAGGATGGATCGCGGTAGGAATAAACAGCCCATTAAAATCAGTATGCAATCAGATGCTAGTGAGGGCGAGACCTACATATAACCACATTCATTGAGTGGACGCCAAGCCCAGAGAAAGCAACTAGGGGAAGGGAAATTGAGATGTTGGAGGAAGCCAATCATGAAACCCCGGGGCGTGGAGAAAAGCAATAGTATAAAAGGAGGCAAATGGCAAATAACCCTGAGTAATCCTAATACAGCACCAGAGCTGGAAGATTATTCCTGAGCGCCTGCTGAAGGCTTCATCAAGGATACCGGACATCTGGGACAGCAACGAAGAAGTGATGCTTGATGGGGGTTGCTGAATCATGCCCCCTATCAATGCCATCAGCAGAAGATACTGATGGGAAGCGACGGAGAATATAGTCATGCAGAAAGCAGATTGCATCCTGCAAGCGGCGACTATGGGCTTCTCAGAAGCTAAAGCTGAATAAACGGTGGAACCCAGGCGAGGCTGGAAGCTTCTTGAACCAACTTTGAAGAACTTGGCCAGCAAAGCAAAGAGAATAAACAGCAGTATCCCAATCCAGAAGGTTATCAAGATCAGAAGGATTCAGCGCTAAAGTCAAAGCAAGGTAACTTGGGCCTGGAGTTCAGCGTAGGGGAGCTTGAAGTGTATAGTGTTACCAACTGAGAGCCCAGAGACCAGAACAGCGAGTTTGTAAATTTGACTGAGTCAGAAGAGGAACTCAGGAAGCAGGTTCAACCCAGCCAGAAATGAACAATTCAGAGCAAACGGCATAATATACAGAGCATCTACAATGATGTTCAGAGCATTAGTTAAAGGAGAGGAATCCAGGAGTATTTTGAAGTCTAACTCTGGAATTGATGGCAGAGGGAGAATCAGTCAAGAGTTATTTGAAATGATAGCCCACCTTGTTTCAGAGGGATTAGTTACCATTCCCAGTAATTCAACGGAAGGACTAGCCAGTTGCGCCAGACTAGGCGTATGAGTCCTGGAAGGACCATAAAGGAGGTTCTGTTGAGCATCCTGACTCATCTGCTGGAAGAGACGGAGGTCTGGATCAGACAGACTATTCAGGAGCTGCTGGTTGCAAGACTCAGAATTTGACATATGAGCTGGACAAGAGAGGGATGTCAGACTTATATAAAAGTTGACATTATGCATTCTATAATCCATTAAACTCCAAATTTGGAGGAATAAATCTCAAAATTAATGAGATAAGCTCTCCAAGGGAAAAATTAGGGATGAAATACAGCCAAGAGGTTATGAACAAAATAACAAGGGATAATAAGAAGTAAATAATCTTAATCAAGCCATGAAACAAACATTGATGGCAAGAGTCTCCTGTCTAGGATGAGGAGAAAATCAGGAAATCAAGGACGTCGGACTAAGAATCCTAAATATGACAGCGGGTCATATACCCTTGATGGGGGAAACCAGATCCTGGCACTAATATCTTCACCAGTAAATCGATCATCCCATCAAGACAGAAGGTCATGGGGACCATGCTCTGAGAAGGCAGTAGCAAGGAGGAAGAGGAAGAATGCCATATGCCAAAAGTCATCCTGAGCATCGTTGAGTATTGATGAGTGTACTCTGCTTGAATAAATGAAGTATTCAATCAAGTGTCCAAAGTGGTGTTCTCATGCCCTGGTCCTTTTCTCGCTGGAAATCTAGGCAATAGGGGGATGTGTTGGGATTTTTGCCCATATTCCCAGCCTGCTAGATTACCTGGTATCGCTAGGGGAAACTTCCCTAAGGCAAAGTGAATCAGAAATTGGTTGGCCCAAGTTTCAGTGGATCTACATTTGGGGGATTTTGGGATATTCGCCTGGCTGTATCCACCAGGGATCGATCAGGATGTATACTTATGATCTCATTGGCAGAGTTGCTGACAAAATAGGGGCGTCTGATAATGATTAACTATCAGGTGTACCAATTGGGATCGGTTAGGTTTTATCACTGACTGCTTGGGAATAAATATTAAGTTGCAAGGCGAGTGATGCCGCCTGCAACTAGCAAATAAATTGGTTGGTGAGTGACCTGCCATAATGGGTAATAAGTCCCATTACCTAAGCAGGTTGCTAGCCTATTGTGGTTGGTTCACTTGGTTCAAGAGGAAAACATTAAGGACACATTTTTGACTTATTCCATTTGAGGTCTCAAGGATGTCCAATGACAGAATCCTAGCCATGATGGGGAAGACCATTGCTGCCAAGATAAGGATGGGTGATTTAATGGCAAAAACTGCCATTTCATCGAAGAGGTGTCAACTGAGGGTTAGATGGCCAAATCCCCTATAAGTTCCCTAGGATTCACTATAATAAAAACACACATTAACACATACACTTATACATATTACTACTCTAGAACAATAATAGTTTTATTGTAGATTTGGTTATGGTTAGACTATCAGCATCTAGCGTGAAGATTCAATCTAAAGGATATTATTGAATAAGGTATTATTGGTAGACTCTTAGAGAGAAGAGTAAAGACCTTAGCGGGGATCTAGAGATGAAGGAACCACAATCAGGGATAGCTGCTAGCTGTGTGTTGGGCTTGAGAGAAACTGTCACCGGGGTATCTTAGCAAAGATTGGGTGGAAAAGAGCATAGGTAACGAATCCCTACAAGTACAACTTCAAGAGTATTTAATTGGAAATATTAGATTAACGTTGGGCCAAAATATATTTCAATCTCAACTATGGATGATAGTCTCCATACTATTATCAATTAATAATACATTCTATACAATGTGACGAAGTGCACAAGGGAATTGAACCTGTGCAGTAAAAAGGTTTTTGGGTTGTTTACTGATAAAAACCAAAGAGAGTAAGTTTTTACTTGGGATTCACATAGTATTTAACAATCATCCCATTCTACTGTGACACCTTCCATGCAATACCCCTGCGACTAAATCAGATCCACCACTGATCATTTCTTAAATGCACGTATTTAAAAAGGTATTACCATTTGCCCAATGTTTTTATCTTGACCAACAAAGTGCAAGTGCTCATCGCTTCTGATGAAGTTGGATCCACTGCTCAGCCCTCTGGTGTAATACCTGAATTTGATTATTATAAATTTGGCAATCTATTTAAGTTGCGCCATAAGGACCACACAGGGTCAAACCCAATGAGCAATGGATGGATAATGTGAGGATCTTCAGCCCTCAATCAAACCGTAAATAATTTAATAAAATATGAAGCAATCCGCTCTGACCACACCTCTTTTATAAAAAGTAGTATTAGCAGATTCTTTCTGCTGTGCTCTCCACTAACCTACTAACAAGCTTCTTTCTTCAGTCTTCTCATCTTGCTTATATATCAGCGACATTGGTCAATATCAATCCTTTTGCTTAGCTATTCTTTACCACTGTATCCTCTTTTATCATAATTGTGAGGTCCCAGCAGGGGTAATTTTCTCACAATTACTATCGCCTTAGTTCAAGCGATCTCCTAAATATCTGGCATGGCTTAACATCGCCTTATCGCCTTATTTTGAGGCGATCCAATAATCACCCTTCCTGACCCAATATCGCCTCATCCCAAGGCGCTCAAATATTTGTATGGTGTAAATTATGGTCAGAGGATTCTAGTCAATCCTCTGTGGCTATTTAGGGCTTATCATCCAGTCATATCAGGATCTTGACATTAACCCCTTGACTGGATAATAAGTTCCCTATTGTTTATACGCCTGAAGAAAATTTGCGTGCACTTGGTTAATAATCTGACTGTTTGTGGGGTCCATGATAGTATAGGCATTGACACCTGTTTTCTCATTAATTTAGAATGGACCTATTGATATTGGTCAATTTGTGCTTCCAACTGAACCAGTGTTGGTCATGGAATAGAACCAACTCTCCATCTTTGAACTGAGATATCCAGTTATGCTGTTCCTGATTAGTGGCGTGATTTCTTATCTTTTTAGCCAAACTAGAGTAGTATGCTTTAGTTTGCAACTTTATTAACGTGTCCACTAGGTTAGTCAAATAACGTTGGGGATCCATTCTGCCAGTATCTTCTACGCAAACATAAAGTAATGACTAAAGAGCAGGGTGTAACCATATAGTAATTTTAAAGGATGTTCCCCGTGGCAGAATGGTGTCTGATGTTATAAGTGAAGATGGCAGTGGAAAGGAGGGAACTTTAATCTTAAGGTCAATCCAATACCAGTTTACAGAGTATTTCAATAAAGTCCCATTATCTCACTCAATCATAATATCAAACACAGGGTGATATGGGGTTGTCAGAACCCCATGGATGGCCATCAACTTGTTTATCTTTATAAGGATCTGGGAAGTGAAGTTAATTTCATTATTGGTAAGGAGGAACTGATGGCAACCATGTCACCGGATAAAAAATCCCATCTATGAACTTGGCCACTATGTCCTCCGCCAAATCCTGTATCACCCGTGCTTCAACCTACCTGTTCAAGTGGATGAACAATACCAGGATGTATTTGGACTAGTTAGCACCCATTGTCAGAGGTCCAACGACATAAATGAAACCATAATCCAAGCAAAATGCAGTTTCAATAACTAGTATGAGGTCTTCTAGCGGAACAGCTTTTCCACTTGGCACTGGTGGCATCAGGAGATTGTTTCAAGCACATTAAAGTTCATGCTTTCCAAATAATATTGACGCCGCAACTTTTTAACATCATGTGACTCCACCATGTCTAACTGCATTATGTGCGCTCATAGAAATTCTAGACCGTGCTGAGAGTCATGTGAAGTTCACCGTAAAATCTCAGATCCGTTTGTACCACTCCCTGTTCCGCTGGAAGTTATTGGCTCACATATCTTTTAATACCTTAATGACTAGAGGTGTCTCATCATAGTATTCTCCGCTTTACTTTTTTTGACATCACATCATTCAGTTATGCATTGATGGCAACCATTGGCAATCTTGACAAGCAATTGGCGTTCTGGTGTTTTGCTCAGGTCAGTGGAGGATCTCAAAGTCATAAGCCTGCAGTTTGAGGGCCCATCGGGCTAGGCGCCCTTCAAGCTCCTTGAACTTCTGAAACCAGCGTAACAAAGAATAAACCTCTACAACTTTAAACTTAACCTCATGCAAATACACCCTAAAATTCTTATATGGGTAGATCACCATTAAGCATTTCTGCTCAGTCATGGTATAATCACATTCATGGCAATTTAGGCTCCAATTACAGTACGCCCCTGGCTCTCCTCCCCCTCACCGTCTTTTTAGGATAGGATCGCCCCTACACTGGAAAGAGATGCATCATCTGGACGATGAACTCTTTATCAAAGTTTGAATAGCATATCATCAGCGCACTGATCAGCACCATCTAAAGTGTGACAAAGGAGCTTTGACGGCGTTCTGTCCATTTAAACATGGCATCCTTTTTTAATAAATCAAATAGCGGGCCCCAATATAGCTACAGCTAGGGGATGAAATGACACTATTATCCAACTATTCCCAAAATACCTTTATGTTGCGCTTACTGTTTGACGTAGTCATTTTTGGAAGGCCTTTACTTTTCTGGCTGTGTTTTCAGCCCCTTTGAGTCTATCACAAACCCCAGGTATTCTAGCTGATCTTTGAAGAAGTGACATTTATGAGGCTTAATCTTGATGTTTGCCTCAGCAGGCTGGTGAAATACCTCTTCTAGATGCTCAAGGTGCTCAGAAAAAGTTTTGGAGAAAGGATTGATTCATTGAGGTACACAAGGATGCAAGACAGCTTCAAGTCACCAAAGATAGCGTCCATGGCTTGTTGGAACGTAGCCAGGGCGTTACATAGCCCTTGAGGCATATATTTAAGTTGGAAAAGACCCTTTCATGTGATTTGGCGCTTTTCTCCTGTTCCGCTGTGGGCAAAATGAATATCCAGTAAAGTATATCAGATCCATCACCAAGAAGTAGTGAGCTCCTCCTAACTGATACAAAGCATCATCAATCTGAGGCAAAGGATACAAGTCCTTCTTTGTAATACTGTTGAGCTTCTGGTATTCTATCACCATCTGGTTGGTACCGCCTTATTTTTTGCAATAAGAACGGGCAAATCCCACAGACTCTTGGTCAATTCAAGTATCCCTTGCTCCAGAAGCTTATCAATTTCCTCAGTGACAACAGCTTTGGGTGTCCTAGATTGGCATATTGGCCGAGACCTAATAATAGTATGATCCCTGTGTTCAGTCAATTGACCACTCCCTGAGTGCACCTTAAATTGTTGTTGTTGACGACGAAAATCTCCTAATACTTTTGAAATAAAGCTATCACTTGGTCTTTTTGTTTTTCTAATAATCCTGTTAATCCTTCCACGGCACTACCATCATTACGCAGGATGCAGCTAGATGGGTAGACCAAATTCATCTAGTGAACTGAACTTGTGAGCCTGAAGGACTTTTTCAACTGGGGTCAAGTGTAAATATGCCACTATTTGATGATGGCGGATTTTCAAAGGTTCGTTCTGAAGATTTGCTAGAAAAACATTGATCTCCCCATGTCCCAGGAGTATAATGCCTGGAGACACATGAGGCTCAAGCCACGTTTGCTGATAAGGCCTAATGACCTCCCATAAAGCCTGGCTGGCACTTCCACCTCAAACTCATTGTTTACTATTACTTGATGTCTGGAAGGAATCGATATAGGTCAGCAGCTCTGAGCAGCAGCCCTTGATATTCATATATTGCTGGGGGAAGGGCCCAGTCTTGCTCTTTAGTCAATGGTAGCGAACTGGAATGACCCCGTCACCATATGCAGGGTTGTTATGTCCCATGTGCACCAGATTTTTTGGCACTTCACTGGAGGTAAAATATTTTGGGATCCACACCCAAAATTTTGAAGGTCTCCGCTGTCATACTAGCAACAGCTCGAAGTGTCACATGAAACAGTTTCAATTAACAGGTCATAATTATTGTTTGGTAGCACTATTGCTGGGGGCTAAAATGACAATCAACCAAAACTGCAAAAATAGCGCGTTGTATGCTCTCTCAGAGACCGTGATTTCCGCTTCAGTGGTCCCATACACCATTTGATGTTCTACATCAGGCTTTAACGTCAACTTCCCCACCAACTTAGTGGAAACTAAGTTGAGTGGGGTGCTCATATCTATTATAGTGCGGACTCGACTTTTTTCTACAAAAATTTCACACTATGTATACTTAGAATAAGAAATATGGACTTTCTAATAATACTAAAATATAAGGGATCTCTTCTACCAAAGGAAGCTCATAATCCCCTCACTGACTTTGTGGTATCTTTATCAATAGCATCTACTAGGATAGTGACGTTTACACCTTTCAGGGAAGGTGCATCTGAGGCTGGGTCCAGCTCATTTGAATCAGTTTAGTCAAACATTTAGCAGGCGTACGGATTAAGTTGCTCCTGGGGTCCTTCTTTGGTATCAGCCTTAGCTTGCTCTCATGTCAGTATGTTTACCCCTCTGACCAGCTGCTGGTATAAAAAACACATTGTCATTAGATGGACTTCAGCTGGATATACTATAATAGATTCAGGTGAGACGTTTGGGGTTGGGATATCAAAGGTAGAAAGTCACATCTCTACTATGCTCCATCTTTTCCATGGTAGTATTGATCCTGATGTACGTAGTGGGCCTGAAGGTTGGAGCAACTTCAGGCAAGGTGACCAGTGCGACTTCATTCAAAAACAAATTACCCCATAGGGTCCGCATCCTTGGCTCTCATTATATGTCCCAGGCCAATAATTTGATTGTGGGTGATTATTGTAACCAGGGCCAGGTCAATAGGTTGACTGCTGACAGTCAGCGTAATTACACCCTGGTCAGTAATTATGCTGTTGATGATTATCATACTCAGGTCCAGGGCGGAAGTTGAACTTCTGTGGATGACTAAGCTGAGGGTGAGACGCATAATTATAATAAAGCCAGGAGTTACTAGGTGAAATCTAACAGGACCGAGAGTTCCCTGGGTAAGATAGTCCGGTGATGGCGGCAGTATGTTTCCACTCAGTATTGGGCAGAAGAAAGGTAGCAGATAGATGGCGCAAAAACTAGACAGTTTTTAGCTGGAGTACGTTGCCATACAGAATTGGAGTCATGACGTTTTAAAGCTCACAGTATGACTTCACTACTGAGGTCATTGCAATGCACACTTTGGATTCATATAAAGTCCCTGTCCCAAAAAGAAACATGGGCTTCTTCCATAAATCAGTCAGCAAACGTAGTGAGGGTCTCATACCGCTAGAAAGTAATGGTGAAGATCTCAGCCTTCCACTGCAACATTTTTGCAGTACCACCAAACACCCACAGCACAGTATCCTTCTCTTCCTAGTAAGTAATGGAACTTCCTGAAAGGTAGCAGGTGACTTTGTCAGCACTCCCAGCATCCAAGGCGGATATTAACATTTTAGCTTTACACCAATCTGAGGTTCCTTCCATCACAAAATCAATTTTAAGAGGCTGTGGATATTTTTATCACAATAATATGGAGGCAGCTTATCAATATAAACCTTCTCCTCCCGCTTGTATCTTTGACCTTTTGTAGTATACTGAGAGATGTGTTGAGACCAATAAGTGGTATCTTGATGAGGAGCTGGTCCAGCAGTGGACGTACTTTACATGGCTCCAGGGGTGGTGTGGGACTCTTCGGTGGGCAGTACAGCCATTACTTGTGGGAATTATCTCCAATACAATGATCTTTAGAGCTGCCCTCCTGGGTGTAGTAGATCATACCAGTGTCATCTTCTCTATAATACAATTCTCCCCAAGCAGCCCCTTTTTTCTCGTCCACAACCCCAATGAGGCGACTGGGTGGTACCATCAAATTTCCACTCTAAACTATGCAGTCATTTAGTAGTGTCATCCAAGCAACTTGCAAGTTGCCTGTTTTCTTTCCAAGAATCCACATTTGACTAGATGTGCTGTCGAGCTGGTTCATTATGTTGTTCTGCTCCTGAAGGAGCTCATCCTGCTTCTTGAGCTCCACATCTAAAGCAAGCTTGAGTTGCTCATATTTGGATGGTTAAGTGTGTCATGAAGATTCCCTATCAAAGCAGGCCTGGTACAACATGGCCTAAACTGAAAAATTTTTATTTTTTGTGGTTATCCTGGACCCCCTGTATTGAGCACCACTGTTATAAATTTGGTGACCTATTTGAGTTACGCCATAAAGTGTTGCACAGGGTCAAACCCACTGAGCAAAGGATGGATGATGTGGGGATATCAGTCCTTAAAACAAACCATAAATAATTTAATAAAATATGAAGCAAATCAGCTCTAATCACACTTCTTTATTAAAGTAATATTATCAGATTCCTTCTGCTCTGCTCTCCACTTTCCTACTAACAAACTTCTTTCTTCAGTCTTCTCACCTTGCTTATATATCAGCGACATTGGTCAATATCAATCCTTTTGCTTAGCTATTCTTTACCACTGTATCCTCATTAATTCATCATAATTGTGAGGTCCCAGCAGAGGTAATGTTCTTATCATCACTATCGCCTTAGTTCAAGGCGATCTCCTAGATATCTGGCATGGCTTAACATCGCCTTATCACCTTATTTAGTGGCGATCCCTTAATCACAATTCCTGACCCAATATTGCCACATCCCAAGGCGCTTACATATTCATATATTTAAAATTATGGTTGCAGGATTCTAGCCAATCCGCTGTGGCTATTTAGGGCTTTTATCATCCAGTCATATCAGGATCTTGACACTGATTTACTAATTTTTTTGCTTGGTGAACATCCCTCCCTACCCCACCTTCAACTGCTGCAGGTGCTGTTCCCACCGCTCCACCCAACCAAGTCTTATGCACCCATCCCACTCCTTAGCAGCCGTCAGCTCAAGAACTGGCAGAACTGTTGTGTTCCACTGTGCACAGCCAATCAGCAGCTTCCACCCCACCAATTCTTGTCACTGGCCCAGCACTGATTATGTCAAATATTTAAGAGTCTCTCAAATGGATTGACAATTCAGATCGCCCCTACAGAATTATACTTACTTGACTGGTTGGAGTTCTTCTCCCAACCCCTCAATTCTATTTCCCGCCGCCATTATTGTCCTCATGACATTTTCCCAATTATTTAGATATTCATAAAAAGGTGTTGATGCAGCTACTGCCCCCACCAACTCCATCATCCGCCAAGCCCTTTGTAAAGTAAAAGAGCCACTTTGTGAGGGCTTTTCTTTACCTAACCTCCCTTTAGATTTTAAAAGGACACCAAATTTTTGTTAGGGAAATTAGCTTTTGCAGCTGGCCAAAAGTGCGTCAATGATGCTAGATCCTCTCTTTATGACCCCAACTACCCCCAGACCCTCCAATGAATTAAATCCTTCACATGTGTGACCGACCTCATTTTCAGACAATTTCTTGACTTCTGTAAAAGAATGTCTTGGGTAATAATATCCTGAATTACAAAATACTATTGGCCAATCTTAAGTCCAAACTTGTAATAATACTTTAGATAAAAATAAAGACAATATCGGCCAAAAGACCCTGGTCAAAGCTCGGTGGAACCTCACGAATTGAGGTAACAATTTTACAAATACAACATGGGCGATTAGCATAAGATTAGGCAGTTGGATTGCTCCAACCACACGTCGGAATCTGGTGCATCTATCGGAGGGCCCTCCCCTGGCCACGTCTAGTTTCATCCATACATCTAAGTGGGGACCACCCCCTTATATATTCTTGGTGGGGTCCCAAAAGGTGCAATTATCTTTTATTTAGCCGAGGTAAGCCGACCAGGGTACAGACATTACTGATATACGTAAAACTAAGGAAATAACTGACAAACATGAAATTAGGCACCCCAGGGTACTCAAGTTACCCCTGTTGCCAGCGGGACTGCCAGGTATGGGATGTTGGTGCACTATTCTGAGGGGTTTCCCCTGCTATGGAGCAGGTGTGAAGGAAAGGGTCTGTGTGGAGGAACCAGAGTGGGAACCATGATTCTATGAGCGCTTTTTGTCTTGGTCTCATATATCCATAGAGCCAGGCTTGGAAGTGCTCTAGTAAGTGAAAATGGAATCTGTTAATAACCCCATGAATGGTTGGGACCGTGCCTTTGAACGCATTTAATGCAATTGTATGGATTCTACATTGCAATGGGTATTATTAGGGAGCGGAGTGTAGATGGGATTGGTGACTCAATCTGGAGCATGAAGATGCTCTTTGATATCTAGAATTCCTGTTCGTTTTGAACCTTGAGCAGGCGTGCGACTTCCTGCCATATAGCTTTGGTTGGGGGGCATGTTTCTAGGCGGTGATGTAGGGATCCCTCCCCTCCACATACTGCACATGTTTTGTGGAGGGAGTTGGAGCGGTCTGCCGTCCTATAGGTTCTTCTCAGACAGCGTCAGGCGTTTGCTCTTATCCTTGGCTGTAGGAGTGGGTGGTGTGTCATTTTCCACATTGCTTTCTGTGTGGTTAAATCATAGGGAATGTCCAGCATATCTAGGTATTCTATTCTAGCTATGCTTGGGGTTGTTGAGAGCATATCCCTCTGGGGGTGGTTTTCTGGGTTTCTTAATTTGAATTGGGGGCTGGGTCGTCCCCTTCCCTGTATAGTACCCATGTTCTCTATGGTCCATCCCATATGGCGAATAGTTTGGAGGATATGTTTGAAATGAGGGGAGGTTCCATGTGGACCCGTTGCAGTAGGGTGCTTGGCAAGGTATGAAAGTAGTCTGGGTGGACTATGTGGGTTGATTAATTTGAGCGCCTGTGCAAAGTTAGTCCTTGCTGCTCTGGACCAATGTTGTTATGGGAGGTCTGGATCAAGGATTTCCTTTACCCAGGTACCTAGGATTTGATTGGAGTGGCTCTCAAAATCTATTAGTCTCATGCCTCCGCTTGAGCGTGGGCCAAATAGTGTTTCAATCCGTATAGGAGGGTGAGAGCCAGGCCACAGCCAGCCCTGGATAAGCGCGCGGATTGAGGTTATAAAGGTAGGTGAGAAGGCTATCGCGTGGGCCTGGTACCACAGTATTGGGAGGATGAGCGAGTTAGCAACTGTAACTCGTCCTGTTAGTCCTGGGGTTCTTCCCTTGAGGGAGGCAACGCGTTTGGATGCCCGTTGTAACAGGTTGCTTTCCATTATTTCATTAGCATATCCCCCTGATTCTAACCAGATTCCAAGGTGTCGGACAGGAGTGGTGGTGGGAGGTGTTGCAAAGGGTAAAATGATTGGGTTTTTTCTTTGTGTGTTAGTATGAGGTTCTGATGTTGTGGCCCAATTGTTTGTGTATTTTCCTAATAGGATGATTTCTGTCTTCCTTTTGTTGAGTAAAGCATTGCTCACCTTAAAGTATTACTCTAGAGTGTGTTCCAGCTGTCGGGCATCTTCATTGTTTGCTATACCTGCTATGCAGTCATCCGCAAAGGCCAGTATCTTGACTGTTGGTTGTCCTTGTGCGGTTATCCCCATGAGACGTGAGTCAGTTACTCAGAGGAGCGGGTTAAAGCTGAAATTGTATAGCAGTGGGCTGAGGGGATCCCCTTTTTTGAGCCCTCTGTGTGGTTTAATCTTGTTTGTTAGGAATCCAGGGCCGCATACAGCCATATTTGCAGATTCTATTAGGAGCATCGCCCATTTTATGAATCTTGGTGGGAGTTTGAAGGCATGTAGACATTCTTTTAGGTATGGCCAGCTAACACGGTCATACGCCTTTTCCTGATCCAAGAATACTAGGGCACCAGTTTCTTTGGATTAGCAGCTGTTTGCAACAGGGTGTATGTTGTTCCATATTGAACACCCTGGTATAAACCCAAACTGGTTGGGTGATAGGATGTCAGATGCAATTGCACCTAATCTAGCTGCTAAAATTTTTATTAGAGTTTTTATGTCAGTGTTGGAGAGTGCAATTGGGCGCCAGTTGGCCAGGTCCAACTTGTCACCCTTTTTTATAAGGTTATAAAGTAGGATTCATGGCCTCCTGGTAATAGGCGTTTTTCCAACAAGCTCTGGTTAATAGATGTCAATAGGAGGGGGCAATATGTTGAAAATATTTTTTGTAAAATCCGTAGGTATCCCATCAGGCCCTGGGCATTTCCTATGTTGTGTACCGCGAATTGTCTCCCAAAGCTCCTCCCGTGTAATAAGGGATAGTCTATTGTAATTTGGTGGTGTACTTTGTATCTTGGCAGTTTGAATAAATTATTTAATTTTTTGTGGATCTGTTGGCATATTGCGATATAATTCGGTGTAATAACGGTGTACTTCCACCTTGACCTCCTCAGGGTCAGTTGCCACAGTGCCGTTGGTCTTGAGGACCCGTGTGCATGTGGGCTGGTTTCTGCGGGAGTGGAGTTTGGTGGAAAAAGTATGTTGAACAGGTTTCGCCTTCCTGTATGAACTTACCTTTGTTCAATACTTTGATTCTGTGTTGGTGTTCAAAGATGAGATTGTTAAGTCAGGCTGAAATTTCTGCCCATTTGCGTCCCCAATTAGGGCTATAGCCAGATCTCGGAGTATTTAATTCCAGGTGGTCTAAATCTGCCAAGGTACGCTTGATTGTGGCTGTGTCCGTGGTGTACTTGCATAATGCAATATGTCGGGTTTTGTTGATTGAATCATTTTGAAATTTTCACATGTTCTGATGGGATCCAAAGTGAATGGGGTTGTGAATTCTGGGTTCATAGCCTTGTTTTCAACCCAATCAGATATCTCAGGCAAATTTATATTTTCTGGGTGAAGCTTTCTCCAAGGCGACACCTGTGTGTGGGATTGGGTTGGCGTTAACTGCACTGTAACTAATTAGTGGTCAGAAAAATTGATCTTTTTTGTTGTAAATTTAGAGATTCTTGAGTGGTGGGATTGTGGGATGAGGATGTGTTCAATACAACTCATTGATTGAGCAGTCCCTCACGTATGTTGGGTCTTTTCATATGGGGAAGGATTGGTGAATTGGGAGGAAGAGTATCCTGTAAGCCAAGAGATGCCATCATTGTGCGGAATTCAATGTGTCCAGGTGGGTATCCGCTGGAATTAGGCCATTGATTTGTTTTTGGGGTTATCCCAGCAGTTGAATTCGCCTAACATGATGATATCTGGTGGGAGGGTGAGAGTAGGAATGTTTTCAAAAATTGTTTTCTCTCAGTTGCAGTGCATGGTGCATAAACACATGCTATTGAAATTATTTCATCTTGGCATGTGATTGTTGCTACCAAGACTTGACCATGCAAGTGTGACGACGAATTTGTATTTTTAAATTTTTTGTTGTTTTGGACTATCACCCCACAGTGAGACATTCATACTGATTGTGATGGTGCAACCCTGGTTGACCATGATTCTTCTTCCCCTTGTAGACAGTGGGTTTCTTGGATGGCCAAGATGTCTACAAGGGGTTTTCGCAGGAATGCCAGCTTTTGGCTTGGGATGTATGAGCCCTGGCTCCTGCGATGTTTAGCGTCCCTATTGACACTGAGGTGCCCGCGGCGCCTCAGGAGCAGTTGAGAGGGCCCTCTGGCCCTATCCCACCACGGCTCATTTTTGCCATGCTCCACGTCTGTACTCCAATTCTTTCACTGCCATTGTTGGTTCCTTTGATCTGACCCAATGATTCAATGAATTTGCGGTTTTTTGCATTTGTGTCAACTTTTTCTGCACAGGTCTCATATTGATTTGATGCGGATTGTTGATTGGATTTTATATTTTTGAGGTTCAACTTTGGTGAATTGTGCACCACATTTTTGCCCAAACTGCGGTTGCATTGTTCCTCAATATGTGCATGACTGATGTCACTTTGTGACTCAGTCAAATTACTGTGAAATTTTTCGACCTGAGCATATTGTTCTGATTGGTTGGTTCGGTGAATATCCAAATTATTCTCCCAAATTTGACTGGGGTTAATGGCAGACTCTGCATGTTCCACCGCTTCAGCTGCTGCTCGCTTGCAGGCTTTTTGTGCTGTTTTACGTTGTTTGCTTTTAACTGGGTCCACAATGGAGTATAGTCCATCTTCACCCCAGCGGAATGGGTGGTGACCATCAGTCATTTTGGCAAAGTTTTTTGTTATTTTCATCCATTGCTTCCTCACAATAATCGTTTTCATTAAGCCCTCTTTCACAGGGCATGCTTTTTCCTTGTGGCCCAATGAGCCACAGTGGTTGCAAATGGGTGGTGCGCGCTCCGGTGTAACTCAGAATGTGGCTGACTGGCTCCCATCTTCAAAGTGATTTTCTGCTGTGTGGGGAATTCTGGGTAAGTCCTCTTCCACTTCAGGGAAGGTATTGATTACAGCGATAGCTTTGCCCGTGCACAGGTTGGGCATCAGGCGAAATCGCTGTAATTCAAGTTGCAGAATTTCTTCATAGGCCATGAGACCTTTGCGGAGCTCCTCCTCAATTACCTTATGAGGAAGGTTGGTGGGGAGCGAGTCAAAAGAGATGAACAAAGTTTTAGCTTAGTTCCATCTGGTGCACGCAGTGTGCACAATTTTTTTGCCCTCAGGGAGGGCAATCTCCACACAGACTTTTGCTGTGGCATCTGCTTCTTCAGCTGTTTTGAAACCAATATTGATCCAGCTGTGGCCCATGTTGTTGGTGGTGACATATACCGCGTGGGGGAAAAGGGAGGGCTGTGCCTCACATGTTTTCTCCCACAAGATCGGTGACTCATCCCCAAGGAAGAGTTTGATCCCATGTTCCACCTTTGATAAAGGTTTTGTTGAACTGAATACACATATATTGCGCGTGCTTTACAGTGAAGACCATAAACCCAGACGGTGTCTGAGTTTGCAATTTCTTTGCAGATTGGGTTCCTGGTCCCCCTCCAGGGCGTTTTCTTGCCCTTAGTTGCATCATTAAGTGCACCACTCACCACGATGCTCTCCCATGTTGTATTATTTTTATTGATAGAGTCGCCCATCTTTCCTGTGTGTGATTATCCAAATTTGCTGTTCAAATAGAATTGTAGTAAATAAAGTGATTGTTATGAGAAAGAAAAGCTACTAAGGTGCAATTATCTTATTTAACGGTTATTGGTTGAAATATATCAAATTATTACCCCAGGGTACATTCTGCCTAAAAATAACTTCCCATCAGTCATCTCTCAATGTGAACTGAATTTCCTAAGTTCCAGTAGGTCGAATTTCCATATTCCCTAATTCAGAAGTTACTAAGCTATTAAAAACATTAGCATTGTATCCCTTCAACCCTCAATACTCTTATAGTTTAAATACTGAGTGGTAGTATCAAGAAGACTCACTTTTTGTTTCTTATCCTGCGCCCAATAAAAACTTTTAAAAACTCAAGCTTTACTTTTATTCAAAAGAGTATTTTTTTAGTTTTAAGTGTTTTTGTGGAAATTCGGCTGTTATTAGCACCAACAAGCCTAAAAATTTCTGGATTCCCACATGATTTCTTTACTGAATTTCAACTTGTCCAGTAGGGTGAGGCGAGCACACTGCTGGCCTCATCAATGAGGATAACCCTCATTTCTTTCTCCTTCTGCCGCATGCTACTGACGCTCCCACCCCCTCTATCTGCCTTTGGTTGCCATTTGAAGCCAACGCAAGATGAAAATACCCCACCCCCTCTTCCCTTCTAGAATGATTGCTTAGACTAGATCCATGGCACCATGCTAGGAATTTTTATCTACTTTTCCCTTTGTTTAGCACCCCATGAATAAAGATGCATGGTGCTCCCCTCCCTCCTGGGTTAGGTACCACTAGTTCTAAAAAGTATTATTTAACTATGTTTCATAGACTGGAAACTCTTATATTGTTAAATCAGTTGGTCTAGGGATGACAAAAAAATAAAGTGTGTATTGGATCAAACCGTTCATTGCCAAAGAGCCATAAAATCTGACGTAACATGACCTCAATCTGTCTCAGCTGCTCTGAGGTGAATGTATAAATCCTAAAACTCTTAAGCTGAGGAGATTATTAGTATCTAATTATCTCCAAAGCCAGTCATTTAGAAGTAAGAGGATTAACATAGAAGGTGACGAATTAGTGAATCTCACCATTTTCCCTACCTGATTTTAGTCCATCATAAGGTATAAATTTCTTGGGTTGGGACCATCTAGTACTAAAAAAATAAGGTATAAATTTTCTTTTCTGATACTTAAGCCCCCTTCAGTGAGCACCACTAGTATAGCAAGAGGTCCCTTTCTTGCTGATTGCACAGGTTATGGTTTGCTAATACAACTCTAGCTCTATTGTATAGCTTGAGTACGCAGTAAAGTTCTTTATCCTTTAGTATAAGTAAGACTACGTTAAATATCTATACAAATGAATGACATAATTCAACAAATAAGTGAACCTTTATTTAGAGTAAGTAAATAATATTTATAATCAAAATTAATTTCCTTTAAGATGTAGTAGTGCTTTTGTGATGAGGATTATCCACTGTTGTACAATGCAATTGTGAAAAGAATTGATTTTTCAGGAAAAGGTTTAATGAGAAGTCACCGGGTCAACTTCTATAAAATTCATCTTAGTTTAAATTCTAATAATGATTTTAAGATCATATTAAGACTTTGATTTGAAAACTAGGATTAAGTCAATCAATTCTCCAACACTCAAGATAATTCTTAGTGGCATTTTGTGGCTTCGTTTTGACATCAAAGTCCACTTTGGCTTTAGCACCCATTAGTACTTGGGCCTTGTGATATAATCATTGAATTATTTTAGTAATAGTCATATTCTTCTTAAACTATATGGTCATGAGTTCAGCCTTCTGATTGGCCATGCGTTTAGGAATCCCTACTTTTGTAGAACTGATCTATCCACATCATAAAAGGTCCAATGTTCCTCGGTTAAGTGGGACATGATCAAATCTTGGATTTGGGCATCTAAACAGATAATCATGGTGATGGCTTTAAAGAGGCCATCAGCTTTGTGCAGTGTCATCTTGAACATCTTCTATAATGATTGAACATTTCTATGCTTGCCAAATTTAACAAGATTGGCTGGACTAGTTCTTGGAATCCTGTATATAAATACATGATCCAGATTTCATTGGCACAGCACTAACCTGAGACCCTTAGTTACTAGTATGGAGTTGACTCAGTTTGGGAGCTGGCGCCTCCATATAAGAGGGTAAAGCAAACAATGAAGTTAGTATTGAGCTAGTATGTTAATACATTGTTTCTCAGGTAGCCTCCTCTTCCAAGGGTTCTTATCCTAATAGCTCTGGCTAAGGAGGAGGCATGGTTTGATGATGGAACCAACATCAATCATCCTGTAAATCACCTTTGACTTGTCATTACAAAATGGTTCACTTATCATGCTCCATAAGTAATTGCTTCTTGGTTGTCACAATTCTGTGAGATCTCTTCACATATCATGCACAGTAGCGTAAAATCATCCAAATTATTCTAGTGGGCAGTCTCCATTTTACAAAGCATGCAGACTTAATGATATATATATTGTTTGACTGAAGGAGATCTTCACTATCTTGTTTGGTGACTGGACTAACACTCTTATCTTTTCAATATCCCACTGCATGGCTGCTTGTTTATTCTGATCTGTTGTAACTCAAACAGGAGGCTGATGGCGGTCTCAATGTTGCTTCCCAAATGCTGAACTACCACCTTTCTCATGTTGGGTGTAATTTTGAGTTCCAAAACTGCCTCGAATTGTCAGAAAAACTCACCATAATGGCACAGTTATGCTCAACTTATATTGAATTGATTCACTATTTTATATTATCCGTTGGTGACTCTGTGATTTTATATGGCTTAATATCCTATGGCCAAGATATTTTGTTTCAGGTGTTTAATAAGTTCATCCAGTTGTTGCTAAATTTGCACAAAAAGTTTGTGGTTGTTGTTAACAGCCATGCAAATATCTTAGAAGCTGGTTTATAACTACTCTTCAACTCTCAAAGCACTTCCACACCTTGCTTATTTCTGTTGAACACTTTTATAATCAGGGTGTGGTGGCGAAAGTAATCAATTGAGAATTTTTCATAGTGGGTGGAGATACCAGCAAAATACTGCCCTAATATGTGGTAGGTTATTAACTTATTGTAATACTTGACTATGGCTCTGTTGGAATTTTAATATTTTTTATATCTTATATTTTGTTTGAGGTGGGCTGACCTGGGGACAATACCGCAATGATGAAGGATGAAGGGGATTTGAATTAATGGGAAAGGAGGATAAACCCTGGAAAACCTTCATGCATGGCATATGATAGGCCGGAAACTCTATGGCCACCTTGATATTTGTTATCTCAGTTTAAGGCATTGGTGCTCAACGCCAACACAGTCATATTGTCCCCTACCCAAAGTTTATCTAAAAAGTATTGAACTTTGGGAGTCAGTGGTAGAGAGTCCATATTCTACCACTGGGGTATCCTCCCCTTTGTTGAATTTTTTATAATTGGCTACAATATCCATCTCTGTGTAGATTAAGCTTTAATTTGTTCTAATTTTGTACAACTAATTTCTAGATTATAATTTAGTTTTTCAAAGATTGTTAATAACAATCTATTTTTTGAAATTTATTACTGACTAATCACTACTCACAATTAACCAAAAAATATAAATTTGATGATTGAATTTGCTTGATGTTTCATTTGATCATTCCTAACAATGTTAAATAGGTAAGTTGATGAGGTATTGATACCTGATAGTCAGATTTCAATAAGGATCATTCAGACTAAACAATTAGGGCGTTTGTCAAACTATCAAGGCATTTTTGACGCTTTTTTGGTGGTAGTTTGTAGGCGTAATCAGGTAACAATGGCATCTAATAAATTTTGTTTGGTTTCTAACAATAGATGGCTGCAAAACTGTGAAGGTTACTCTACTTGGATTAACTAGGCGAGGGAACCTGCTATGTTTTGAGGTTAATCATAAGTGTTAAATGTCGTGGAGGATAATTAACTAATTCTCAATGATCCAGCTGAAAGGTTGTGCACCTTTTTATATTATAAAAAATCCCTAGTATCTTCAATAAAGATCAGAACAAATTATTAAATATCTTTTTTATTTGACTTTCAAATCGAAGAGTTGGAGTGAATCAAATCCCCTAGTTGTTTTTCTCAAGCTCTATTATACCAGAGTTGGGTTAAAGCCGCTCACACTGAAGACTCAATTACTAGTTGTTGATAAACTAGCGTCCTCTTTATTTTACACCAAGTTTAAACCTGTGCAGTAAACTAATCAATTAATTATATACTTGGTGCTCACAACAGGGGGAGTTGAGCCTTGTTGAATAATAAAACTATGTCTTCTGTTCAGGGTGAGATCCAGCAGCTATGGAAGGTTCTAGAGAACATGGACCAGATCACACTAAGGTCAGCGGCTCAGGCCAATTTATCCAAAGTGGAGGATTATGTTACCAAGGTGAAGAAAAAACATCCTTGTCTTAGAAGTTAATAATGAGTTATTCTGGAAAATCTACAAATTAGAGTAAAATCTTTCGAAAGTTGAGAAGGAACTATCCTATTCAAAGTAGCAAACAAACAGAGGCTGGAAAAAATTGGCTATTACAAGAGAATCATGGCCAGCTCCTGAAATAAATACAATAATTAGAAGAAACATCTATGTACTTGTATTCATGTAGAAACTGGGATTGGGGATCAGGACCTATATGATGATGAAAGTAATATTGGGAGCATTTAGCCTACTCAAAATATGCCAAGTACCATATGCCGCCATTTTGGTGATGACCCTCAATAACACACCAATTGGCGCCAGAATGGCTAGCTACGCTACTTGTCCCGCAAAAAGCCTGTGGAAACTGAGAACTTTGCCCACCCCAAAATTGCTACCGTTTCATAGTGATAATGTCCCAACTTTATTCAGATTGTTCAAAAATGACCATGTTTGGTTCTAGAAATTTCCAAAAAGTCATTACTGTTATCAATTGTTTAAATACTGCTTGTCTAAATTTGGTATTACCCCATTTAAAAGGGTAAAGTTGGTCATATAACAAGATGGAAAACGCGATTATTTAGGGATTTTGCAGCCCTGAAAAAATGACTAACAAAAAGTAAGATTTAAGAATCAGATAGTTTACTTTTAGCCTGTTTTTACATTTGTTGTAATTAACTCTTAAGAGTAGAGTTTGGACAGATCAAGGATCCTTTGGCTATTTTCTGGTGTTCTGATCTCCACTGGCTCCTGCATCAAGAAAGACCTGTGAACCTCTGACCCAAAATTAAGTTAAGTTCCAATATCAAGTCCCATCTAGAGAAAAGCGTTGGTAAAAAAGTTCACTAATTTTATCAATATCTTCAGGAATAGAAGAGCGCGTTGGAGACATCAGTACTCCATTTTAGCTGAAGATTAAGCTAAGGTGTTAGTCTTCATACTAGCACCAATCCAAAAAAATTATAATAATTTATATCAATTAGTATTAGAGATTTTCTTTCATATAATAATCACTTTAGTTACTATGATTCAATTTTAACAGCAAATTTGGATAATCACACACAGGAAAGATGGGCGACTTTAATAACAAAATTAATACAACATGGGCGAGCGTCGCAGTGAGCGGTGTGCTTAATGGTGCAACTAAGGGCAAGAAACGCCCTGGAGGGGGACCAGGAACCCAATCTGCAAAGAAATCGCAAACTCAGACACCATCTGGGTTTATGGTATTCACTTTAAAGCATGTACAATATATGTACATTCAGTTCAACCCTTATCAAAGGTGGAACATGGGATCAAACTCTTCCTTGGGGATGAGTCACCGACCTTGTGGGAGAAAACATGTGAGGCACAGCCTTCACTTTTCCCTCACACGTTGTATGTAGCCACCAACAACATGGGATGTGGCTGGATCAATATTGGTTTTGAAACAGCCGATGAAGCTGATGCTGCAGCAAAAATCTGCGTGGAGATCGCCCTCCCTGAGGGCAAAAAAATTGTGCGCACCACACGCACCAGATGAAACAAAGCAAAAACTTTGTTCATATCTTTTGACTCACTCCCCACCAACCTTCCTCATAAAGGTAATCGAGGAGGAGCTCCACAAAGGTCTTGTGGCTTACAGAGAAATCCAACAACGTGAATTACAGCGATTTTGCCTGATGCCCAACCTGTGGGTGGGCAAAGCTATTGCTGTAATCAACCCCTTCCCAGAAGTGGAAGAAGATTTATCCAGAATTCCCCGCGCAGCAGAATTTCACTTTTCAGATGGGGGCCAGTTGGGTGCATTCCAAGTTACACTGGAACGCGCACCGCCCATTTGCAACCACTGAGGCTCACTGGGCCACAAGGAACATGCATGCCCTGTAAAAAAGGGCTTAATGGAAAATGATTTTTGTGAAGAAGCTATGGACGAAGATAATGAAAACTTCTCCAATATGACTGATGGCCACCACCCATTCCACTGGGGTGAAGATGGACTATACTCCATCGTGGACCCGGTTACAAGTAAACAGCGTAAAGCAGCACAAAAAGCCCGCAAGAGAGCAGCGGCTGAAGCGGCGGCACATGCGGAATCCGCCATTAACCATGGACAAATTCAGGACGATATTTCAGATATTCACCTAACCAACCAATCAGAACAATATGACCAGGTTGAAAATTTTCACAGTAATCAGACTGAGCAACAAAGCGTCATCAGTCATGCCATACTGAGGAACAATGCAACCGCAATTTGGGTGAAAATGTGGTGCACAATGCAACAAAGTTGAACCACAAAAATATAAAATCCAAACAACCCGCATCAAATCAACATGAGACCTGTGCAGGAAAAGTTGATGCAAATGCAAAAACCGCAATTCCCTTGAATCATTGGGTCAGATCAAGGGAACCAACAATGGCAGTGAAAGAGTTGGAGTACAGACGCGGAGAATGGCCAAAATGAGCCGCGGTGGGATAGGACCAGAGGGCCCTCCCAACTGCTCCTGAGGCGCTAAGGGCACCTCAGTGTCAATAGGGACATTAAATATCGCAATAGCCAGGGCTCATATGTCCCAAGCCAAAAAGCTGGCATTCCTGCGAAAACCCCTTGTAGACATCTTGGCCATCCAAGAAACCCACTGTCTACAAGGGGAAGAAGAATTATGGTCAACCAGGGTTGCACCATCACAATCAGTATGAATGTCTCACTGTGGGGTGATAGTCCAAAACAACAAAAAATTTAAAAATACAAATTCGTCGTCACACTTGCATGGTCAAGTCTTGGTAGCAACAATCACATGCCAAGATGAAATAATTTCAATAGCATGTGTTTATGCACCATGCACTGCAACTGAGAGAAAACAATTTTTTGAAAACATTCCTACTCTCACCCTCCCACCAGATATCATCATGTTAGGCGAATTCAACTGCTGGGATAACCCCAAAAACAAATCAATGGCCTAATTCCAGCGGATACCCACCTGGACACATTGAATTCCGCACAATGATGGCATCTCTTGGCTTACAGGATACTCTTCCTCCCAATTCACCAATCCTTCCCCATATGAAAAGACCCAACATACGTGAGGGACTGCTCAATCAATGAGTTGTATTGAACACATCCTCATCCCACAATCCCACCACTCAAGAATCTCTAAATTTACAACAAAAAAGATCAATTTTTCTGACCACTAATTAGTTACAGTGCAGTTAACGCCAACCCAATCCCACACACAGGTGTCGCCTTGGAGAAAGCTTCACCCAGAAAATATAAATTTGCCTGAGATATCTGATTGGGTTGAAAACAAGGCTATGAACCCAGAATTCACAACCCCATTCACTTTGGATCCCATCAGAACATGTGAAAATTTCAAAATGATTCAATCAACAAAACCCGACATATTGCATTATGCAAGTACACCACGGACACAGCCACAATCAAGCGTACCTTGGCAGATTTAGACCACCTGGAATTAAATACTCCGAGATCTGGCTATAGCCCTAATTGGGGACGCAAATGGGCAGAAATTTCAGCCTGACTTAACAATCTCATCTTTGAACACCAACACAGAATCAAAGTATTGAACAAAGGTAAGTTCATACAGGAAGGCGAAACCTGTTCAACATACTTTTTCCACCAAACTCCACTCCCGCAGAAACCAGCCCACATGCACACGGGTCCTCAAGACCAACGGCACTGTGGCAACTGACCCTGAGGAGGTCAAGGTGGAAGTACACCGTTATTACACCGAATTATATCGCAATATGCCAACAGATCCACAAAAAATTAAATAATTTATTCAAACTGCCAAGATTCAAAGTACACCACCAAATTACAATATACTATCCCTTATTACGCGGGAGGAGCTTTGGGAGACAATTCGCGGTACACCACATAGGAAATGCCCAGGGCCTGATGGGATACCTACGGATTTTACAAAAAATATTTTCAACATATTGCCCCCTCCTATTGACATCTATTAACCAGAGCTTGTTGGAAAAACGCCTATTACCAGGAGGCCATGAATCCTACTTTATAACCTTATAAAAAAGGGTGACAAGTTGGACCTGGCCAACTGGCGCCCAATTGCACTCTCCAACACTGACACAAAAACTCTAACAAAAATTTTAGCAGCTAGATTAGGTGCAATTGCATCTGACATCCTATCACCCAACCAGTTTGGGTTTATACCAGAGTGTTCAATATGGAACAACATACACCCTGTTGCAAACAGCTGCTAATCCAAAGCAACTGGTGCCCTAGTCTTCTTGGATCAGGAAAAGGCGTATGACCGTGTTAGCTGGCCATACCTAAAAGAATGTCTACATGCCTTCAAACTCCCACCAAGATTCATAAAAATGGGCGATGCTCCTAACTAGAATCTGCAACCATGGCTGTATGCGGCCCTGGATTCCTAACAAACAAAATTAAACCACACAGAGGGCTCAAAAAAGGGGATCCCCTCAGCCCACTGCTATACAATTTCAGCTTTAACCCGCTCCTCTGAGTAACTGACTCACGTCTCATGGGGATAACCGCACAAGGACAACCAACAGTCAAGATACTGGCCTTTGCGGATGACTGCATAGCAGGTATAGCAAACAATGAAGATGCCCGACAGCTGGAACACACTCTAGAGTAATACTTTAAGGTGAGCAATGCTTTACTCAACAAAAGGAAGACAGAAATCATCCTATTAGGAAAATACACAAACAATTGGGCCACAACATCAGAACCTCATACTAACACACAAAGAAAAAACCCAATCATTTTACCCTTTGCAACACCTCCCACCACCACTCCTGTCCGACACCTTGGAATCTGGTTAGAATCAGGGGGATATGCTAATGAAATAATGGAAAGCAACCTGTTACAACGGGCATCCAAACGCGTTGCCTCCCTCAAGGGAAGAACCCCAGGACTAACAGGACGAGTTACAGTTGCTAACTCGCTCATCCTCCCAATACTGTGGTACCAGGCCCACGCGATAGCCTTCTCACCTACCTTTATAACCTCAATCCGCGCGCTTATCCAGGGCTGGCTGTGGCCTGGCTCTCACCCTCCTATACGGATTGAAACACTATTTGGCCCACGCTCAAGCGGAGGCATGAGACTAATAGATTCTGAGAGCCACGCCAATCAAATCCTAGGTACCTGGATAAAGGAAATCCTTGCTCCAGACCTCCCGAAACAACATTGGTCCAAAGCAGCAAGGACTAACTTTGCACAGGCGCTCAAATTAACCAACCCACATAGTTCACCCAGACTACTTTCATACCTTGCCAAGCACCCTACTGCAACGGGTCCACATGGAACCTCCCCTCATTTCAAACATATCCTCCAAACTATTCGCCATATGGGATGGACCATAGAGAACATGGGTACTATACAGGGAAGGGGACGACCCAGCCCCCAATTCAAATTAAGAAACCCAGAAAACCACCCCCAGAGGGATATGCTCTCAACAACCCCAAGCATAGCTAGAATAGAATACCTAGATATGCTGGACATTCCCTATGATTTAACCACACAGAAAGCAATGTGGAAAATGACACACCACCCACTCCTACAGCCAAGGATAAGAGCAAACGCCTGACGCTGTCTGAGAAGAACCTATAGGACGGCAGACCGCTCCAACTCCCTCCACAAAACATGTGCAGTATGTGGAGGGGAGGGATCCCTACATCACCGCCTAGAAACATGCCCCCCAACCAAAGCTATATGGCAGGAAGTCGCACGCCTGCTCAAGGTTCAAAACGAACAGGAATTCTAGATATCAAAGAGCATCTTCATGCTCCAGATTGAGTCACCAATCCCATCTACACTCCGCTCCCTAATAATACCCATTGCAATGTAGAATCCATACAATTGCATTAGATGCGTTCAAAGGCACGGTCCCAACCATTCATGGGGTTATTAACAGATTCCATTTTCACTTACTAGAGCACTTCCAAGCCTGGCTCTATGGATATATGAGACCAAGACAAAAAGCGCTCATAGAATCATGGTTCCCACTCTGGTTCCTCCACACAGACCCTTTCCTTCACACCTGCTCCATAGCAGGGGAAACCCCCTCAGAATAGTGCACCAACATCCCATACCTGGCAGTCCCGCTGGCAACAGGGGTAACTTGAGTACCCTGGGGTGCCCAATTTTTATATTTCTGAGTTATTCTCTTAGTTTTACGTATATCAGTAATGTTTGTCCCCTGGTCAGCTTACCTTGGTTAAGTAAAAAAATATATCAATTAGTATTATTAAAACTCACATAATAACCTGTGCAGTAAACTCAAGACTACAGCAAACCGTAGTCAAAAGTTTACAGTCTCAAAGACCAAAAGTTCATACATTGCTGAAACATATGGTCCTGATTCTTTCTATGATAAAATAAGAGGGATACTAGATCAGATTGTTCATAGCAAAAGAGCTAAGACCTGAAGTAACATTTGTCTAATTAGTATCAGCTGCTTTGCTGTAAACTTATAGATCTCAAAGCTCTCAAATTGTAAGAAATATTCTTCTAACTCCTCCAGAATCACTTAATTAAGAGTAGGAGGTTTAATGCAGAAGATGACAGATCAGTTATTCTATCTATCTCCCATTTCCTGAGTCCAATCTATCATAAGGCTTAGAATTTCTTCTTTTATTACTACAGCCCCCTATAGTGAGTACCACTTGTGTAGCGTGCTGTACCTTTGAGTGCTACTTGAGCATGTTATAGTTGTCATAATCCAAGATTTTAGCTTACTATGTCTTGAGACTATGCATTGTAATTAAGAATCTTTAGTACAAATAACTAATCTAAAGATTTAAGTGAATATAAATCAAATTCAAAATATTGAAAGTGATCCTCAATTTTGAATAAACAAATAACCATTAGTCAAAGCACTTCATTCATGATTCATCAGATCCTTCATGTTGAGGATCATTGACTATTGTACAAATTGATTGTGATAGGAAGTTGTTTTGTCAAAAAAGGATTTAATGAGAATTAATGGGGTCAAATACAATAGATCTTGTTTAGGGAATATTCTATTAAATATTTGGTATTGTATTATGACTTTATTTTCAAAAAGGGATTTAAGAAAATAATTATCCAGAAGTGGGGAATGTGATGGTTGATCGTTGACTTGATTCTATATTTTTAACATCAAGTTTGTGATACAATCCCAAGTCCTAATATTAGATTTTATCTCACATCATGATCAATCATTTCTGACTAAATGCTCCCTATTTAAATTCTTATTTGATGAATCAAAATCACTACATAATTGCTAATTATTATAGTCAATGATCTTCATCAAAAGAGATTTGATGAATCTTGGATGAAGTGGTTTGACTTTAAATATTTCTAAATTGCTCTAAATAAAGAAAAATCTTTACTATCAAAAAACTATTTAGCTTTTAGGATCTTTGGCGTAAATTGTCTATATAAAAGATTAATTCGCTTATTGCACTGATTGTATATATAATAAGCCAAGAAGTTGGACTGAGCTAACTGTTTACCTGTGCATGTAGCATGTAAAGGGACCCTTACACTATGCAAATGAATTAGCTGGTCAGAACAAATATTTAGTCCCAACTGACATGTCCACTAATCAAAAAGAATTTCACAAACAATAAACTGCTTTTGTAGGCTTCAAATAATCTAAAATTTCTAATGATGGAGGTCTTTATATACCCCTTGACTAACAAGTATAAAATTGACACCAGTCTGCATGGCGTCAGAAGACATTAAAGTATAAACATTAGCATCAATGACACTGCACATGACATCATAGATAATTCCTTAGACGAACCCCTTTTATACCCTAGGCTTAACCGCTGATGGTAAGATAGTTAAAAACTTATCTAAAGAAATTATTCTCAGTATATAAAGATTAATAAAACAATATATCAAAATGGGATGCAAATTAATTTTGCAAACTATATTAATCAAGACTACTGATGTAAATTTATAACCCCAAGAGCCACAAGAGACACAATATTATCAGGAGAATTCAGAGCAGCTGTCATATATTCAAAGCAGGCTAAAGCTCTGTTTAATTATGGAATAAGACAATAAGATCCCAGGGGTGGAAGGCGAGTCAGTAGGGCGTACAGCTACCAACCTGAAGGTTGCAGGTTTGATTCCTGCCCTTTGCACATCGATTGGGGTGCCAGCCAAAGGAATATATTAGCAGTTAGTAGGTCTAATAACATGAAAACCTTACCCATGATGTAACCAGAAAAATTAGAGTCCCAATCTGGAGGTGGAAAAACTTTCTTCGATGGAGTTGACCCTGTTCAGGTTTCATGTCATTTCTTTCTTTCGTTTCTTTCTTTCAGTAATTCCTGTCCCCTGGTCAGCTTGCCTCAGTTAAATAAAAATACAATAAGATCCCAGAGGATCAAGGAATTGGACTCCACTGGACCTGAAACCAAGAAGATATACACAATCACCTTGTAAAAAACTTGATTTTATATATATCAAGCCCTATTTCATATACCATAAATTTGTAAATACTATCTGAACTTCCATACTATGTCAATAAAGTAACGGCTTTCTAAAGTTTTGCCTTTATAGTTTTGTTTTATTTTTGGTGCTAATAGTGCCAAAATTAGTTTTATAAAAATTGTTTGACTTTTTTATTTTGTCAGAAGAGTAAATAGAGTTATGTTGTGCTCAGGAGCAGCCCAGTTATGATAATTTTAAGGCTTTAACATGGTTGACAACACTTGGAATCATGAGAAATAGTCCCATTTACAGAAGAATTAGACCTCCAATTTGCATGATGGCATATCCTGTGAATAAGCAAATGATTATTGCAATTATATCAACCCCTTTCATCAGCACCTCTGAGTGAGTGGGCCACTTTTGCAATAGTGCCATATATAATTAAAGTCAAAAATAGATTTAGCCACTAAGAGTAAAGGGTATAGCGCATCAAATTTCTAAAATTTTGATTAATTTAAAAATTGAGTGTTGTCCTAGCGCCCTTGAGGTAATCAGATCTTGCAAACCCATATTTATTTTAGCTTAAAAAATATGCAGTAGATTAAGAGTTCCTGGCCAATCAAAAGATCTGAATTGCAGTAAAACTGGGTGCTGTCATTATAAAAATAATGAAATCAATATAATATATCACCCAAAACTTTTCTTTCTCGTTGCAATCACTTTTCCAACCTATTCAATTCAAGACTGAATCTAGTTTGATAATCTCACAGAGGAGATTAGTCTGCGTCCAAGTCAGGGAGCAGTTGGGCAAGCAAGGTAAGAGGAGCAGGTGGAAGGCCCGCGGCCTCCAATGTTTGAAAACGCCCCAGAGAATCTGGCAGAATAAATTTTTTTAAAAAACTGGAGGTCACAATTTCCACAGAGATACTCACATAGCAAGCATGATGCAACCAGTACATCAACACGCCACACTCCCAGCCACTTTTGTTGGTGGAATTTGGAGTCCGCGTGTTTCTGGACATCCAAAAAACGGCCTTATGGGAAAAATTTTGTGAAGATGTGCACACAATTTTCCCAACTGCGGTGTACGTTGCACCTCACTCCATGTCATGCGGTTGGCTGGACCTAGGTTTTAAAAAGCAAAAAGGCAGCAGATGAGGCTGCAGCAGTGTGTAGTGGTTGACCTCCCCAAAGGGCAATGGGTCCTAGAACCAAATGCACCAGATGGACAAAATCAAACCAAATTTTCCTCACATTAGATTTTTTGCCTGCTACGGTAAAATGTGACATTTTGAAACAACACCTGAAAGATGGTCTCGCCATATATGGTGAAATACAATATTTTGAAATGCAACGCTTCACGCTGATGCCACAGCTGTGACTGGCAAAGCTATCGCAGCTCTGACCCCAACTGAGGAGATCACAAAGGACCTAACCCAGATCCCACACTCCACTTTTATTGATATCGTAGGGCATACCACCCACCCATTCTGGGTGACTTTGGACAGCGCGCCCCCCATTTGCACCCACTGTGATGCATTTGGCCATAAGGTGCATTCATGCCCTGTCAAGGAGGGCGTCACATTCCAAGAGCACCCCTCAGCGGCCATGGCCAACGGAGAGGCGCACTATAAACCAACCGCAAGCACCAAGGAGGCCTTCCCGTGGGGAGCACAAGGCTGCTACCTACTGGTAAAGCCTATCTCCCCACAAGAGTGGAAGAAGGCCAAGCAGGCCCATAGGGCCGCAGCTAAGGCCACCACCGCTATCCCACATTCACAACGCCAGGAGAACATGGAAACCTTCGCGGTGGAAGCAACTTGGGAATCCATCAACCAATAAGATTGGGAAGCCCATGCTGAGTGGGTCACTCAATCCAAGGATCTGATGGGAGATTTGATCTCACCCAATCGTTGCACCCAAGCTCAAGTCAAAACTGACTTGGGACCTATCCCAACTGAAAAAAAAATTTTGACCCGCTCAATGGTACACTGAACTCATCCACACCACAAAAAATTCGTCTGACGTTGGGAAGACAAAAAGTGAAGGCTAAAGCCAATGCAGCTCTTTCCACAAAAATCAACAAAAACCCCGATAGCATTGCTGCTAACACCTGCGCTGCTGTGAAGGCCCATGGTGATCTAGAAGAGGCTGGTGGGCCTGGGGGCCCACCACCTCACACCTAAGGTATGATGGGGGAAACTTTCACTTTAGGGACGTTGAATATCGCCAGACTCAAGGCCTCCCCATCCTGGGCTAGGAAACTGAGTTTTTTACAATACAATTTACCCATGGATATCCTGGCCATCCAGGAGTCCCACTGTCCATGAGGTTACGAGGAAACTTGGAAAACAATGCTCCTCCCATCCCTATCCTTTTGGTTGAAGCACTGTGGGGTGCTAATTCGGAAAAATAATTTTTCCAAATTTGTTTTTCAGAAACATTCCTAAATGGCTGAGTGCTCGTTGTCACTTTCTCATGGGCTGACGTAGCGCACGCAATCATCAACATCTATGCCCCAAATGGTGCGCATGAGCATCAGGAATTTTTCTCATTGGTTAAATTCCTCCCGCTACCCACAGATTCTTTCCTAGTTGATGACATGAACTGTTGGCTAATTACACCAATGGACTGGTGGCCTTCCTCACCCCACGCCCACAGGGTCACATAGAACTACGCGTTCTAAAGGCCACCATTGGGTTAATGGATGCACTGCTGTGACATGCCCCGCTGCTCAAAAACATGACGCATCCTCACATCCACAACAGCTAATTAAGGTCCATGACCCGCATCGACCTTATTCTAACACTGGCGAAATTCCAACCCCACATCTCCCACTTCAAAACAACAAAAATGGAATTCTCTGACCATCAGCTGGTCTCGATAACCTACCACCTACCTGTCACAATTGCTAAGGCCCCACATTGGTGCAAAATCTGCCCCCCGAGCTTGCATCACCAGGACTTTCCACATGGGTGGAAGAGGCAACTTTGGCAAAAAGTTTGTTGCACCATTTTGCGCAGACCCCATTTCCACATGGGCAACTTTCAAAGAGGACACCATCCACCAATCTCGCCATCTCTCCTCCAGATGCTCACGAGCCACATCAGTGGTTATCTCGTGCACTCTGGCAGAGTTGGCACACTTGGAGTCCAACATCCCAGTTACAGGATACAGCCCTGCATGGGGCCAGAAGTGGGTGGAGGCAGCCGCCCACCTCAACGCACTTGAAAGGCAACAAAAACATCGGTTTTGTGTTCAATACAGGGCCACATGCATCACAAAAGGTGACAAGTGCACCGCACATTTCTTTAAAAAGGATTTGCACTATGCCAGAGCGTGGCCTGCACACAGGTGCGAAAAATTGGATAATTCCATTGCGGATACACTGGCTGAAGTGGCAATTGAAATGCAAAAATATTACTCCGAGTTGTACTGAGCTGAACCAATTCAGCCAGCCAAAGTGGTAGAATTTATTGACCAAGCCCACATCCACAAGATTTTGATACTCAGAAATAATAATTTAATTACTCTGAACGAATTATGGACAGCCATTCGCGGTGTGCCAAACTGAAAATGCCCAGGCCCAGATGGCATTCCTTATGAGTTCTACAAAAACTATTTTAAATATATATCCCCATTGCTGGTCGCCTCACTTAACTAAAGCCTGTTGGAAACGCGCCTCCTACCAGGAGGACATGAGACCTCTACTGTCACACTCTTTAAGAAAGGGGATAAGCTAGACTTAGCTAACTGGCGCCCCATTTCTCTAACAAACACAGACACTAAAATTTTAACAAAAATTATGGCTAACTGATTAGGGACTGTAGCATCTGCCACCATCTCCCCAGAACAATTCGGTTTCATCCCCAGAAGGTTGATTTGGGATAACGTGCACTCTGTAGCTAATGTATGTCAGTCCACAGCCTCTGGGGCACTTGTATTCTTGGACCAAAAAAAGGCCTATGATAGAATAAACTGGGAATACCTAAGGGCCTGCCTCCATCAATTCCGCCTACCACCTCGCTTCATCAACTGGGTGATGCTGCTCATGGATTCTGCAACAATGGCAGTGCGGGGCCCTGGCTTCCTAATGGAAGTAGTCCGCCCTCAAAGGGGCTTGCGACAAGGGGACCCCTCAGCCCACTCTTATACAACTTCAGCCTTGACCCACTACTGCGAAATGTGAATGCCCAACTCACTGGGGTCCATGTGCCATGCCAAGCCCCAGTCAAGATATTGGCGTTCGCAGATGATTGTGTGGTTGGGGTGTCTAATAACCAAGATGCACGCGCGCTTGAAGCTCTCATCCAGGAATATTCCCAGGTAAGCAACGCGGCACTGAACGCCTCCAAAACTGAAATCATCCTCCTTGGTCGGTTTCAGAACTGCTGGACCCCAGCAATTAGTTCCCAACCCGGCCCATCTGCTCGCCCACATCCACGCCCTACTAACTCAACACACACCGCTCCACTGGTGCTCCCCTTCATGCCACGTCCTACCATAGGACCGGTACACCATCTGGGCGTGTGGATGGAGGCATGCAGATACGCGTCAGCAGTATTGGAGTGCCATATTCTGGACAACGTGATGAAGCAAATCGCCTCTCTCAGAGCCCACCCTACTTCCCTTATTGGCAGGGTTGTTTTAACCAACTCTATGCTCCTATCCAAAGTCTGGTTCAGAGCCCACGCCATCCTCTTCTCACCCAAGTCTCTTAAATCCTTGTATGCCTTGCTGCAAGGATGGCTTTGGTCAGGCCGCCCTCCACCAGTGCGGCTAGAGGTCATGTTTGGCCCTCCTCATCATGGTGGCATGAGCCTGCTTGACTTCAAAGCCCATGCTGCCAAGATCCTGGGCACCTGGATCGCGGCCTTCACCGCCCCTACACTCCCCTTCCAACACTGGTCCCGCGTAGCTGACTCCAACTTATCCTGCGCCTTGGGCCTCACCAATCCATCGAACCCCACTCCCTGATGAAATACCTCGCATCACACACATTGGCCACAGGTCCTCACGGGACTAAAACCCACTACAAACGAATCCTACTCTCCATGCGGAGCGCTGAGTGGAGAATTTGTATTAGCGGACATACAACCCAAAGAGGCCGCCCCTCTCCTCAGTTCACACAAGAGGTACAGGGGCTACCTATCCATGATGGCGTGATCCCCATTCGACCCCAAGTCCTATCCAGGGTGGACTACCTGGACATGATGTACATCCCTTATTCCACTGAGACCCAAAAGACTATCTGGAAATACGTACATCATCCTCTGTTGCAGCCTCAAGTCCGCTCCCATGTGTGGTGCTGCCTGAGGCGGGTGTATTGTACAGCTGAGCGTTCTAACGCTTTACACTCATCCTCTGTCGTGTGTGGCCAGTATGGAACGCTGTTCCACCGCCTGGAGAAGTGCCCCACCTCTAAAGTGATATGGCGCGAAGTTCAACGTCTGCTGGGCCAGGATCAAACGCATCCCTTCAGTCTGTCAAGAGATATGTTTGCTCTATTATTGGCCTCCTCCCTTCCACCCTCCCTCCGTGCTCTGGTGGTTGCAATCGCCATGTGGACTATCCACACAATTGTCCTGGATGCCATCGCAGGCTCCACCCCCACCCTCCCAGAAACTGTCCACAGATTCTGGTCTCATTTGGTGGACCACTTTCAAGCGTGGATGTTTGGATACCTCCCACCTCGTCGCCAACAGCTGGTTCCTCCTGGTTCCCAGTCTGGTTCATCAAATCAGACCCCTTCCTCCACACGTGCTCAATAGTGGCTACGGACCCTTCACATGTTCCCTCCCCCTCCCCATAAGTGGCGTTCCCCGCTGGCAATAAGAGATAGTATCGCTTCTCTGGGGTGCCTCCCCTGGTACTAAGTTTGTCTTTCTTGAGTCATATTCGGAAGTGTCCTCTCATGGTCAGCCTTCCCCGCAATATATTTAAATATAATATATCACCCAACTAATCAATATGTATGGAACCAGTTAGAGGGCCATGACCATGCTAGTAGGCCTAGTATCAAGATCATCAAATTACAAAACAACAAATTTAAACTCATGGTCTCAAACCAATTTATGTTTAAACCCACTTAGCTAATATCATTGAACATATCAAAGCAAACAAATAACCACTGACTAAGAAGTGAAACCTTTATTCTTTTTAAAGCAAACAAGATAACAATTGATTATCATAAGCATTGTCATGAAGGTAGGGGTTTCTGGTATATTTTAAAGACATGGGGATCTGTTGACACCTTGAATATCCTGGTTTATTGGGGATGCAAAAATAAAATGAATGTCGGTCCTAAAGGGCAATTTGGCAAAAAAGCTTAGATCCCTGGATCCTAGTAATATTATACAAATAAGAAATCAGGGTACCCAAAATACTGATAAATGCTCTATATATAGTGACCTGGTAAAGCTACTTTTACAGAATTTATTTATAACAAACGCTAAGAGAGTAATAAATTTATTTGAGGGATATACAGTGGAAAAATGAATAAAAAGATGAAATGAGGGAGAGAACATCCCTGATGAATTGGTGATTTCAGAGTTTTATGAAACCATTACCCTGCCAAATAATCCAGAAGCTATTATATTAAAACTAGACCCAATACTGTTATCATCAAATGAAGTCACTCACAATTATGTCTCAGTTATGCATTACACAAATTTATTAAAAGATTTAAGCTAAAAGTTATATATCACTATTAGGTAGCCATGGCTTCACCCATGTTTATAAATGCAGGCACTAGTTAATATTAATAGATTGAAAAGCTTAGTTAATCTATTCAGCGTTGCTTGTGTTTATAAATTTAAATTTATAATCCATGCTATTAAAGCATGAGGTTAAGAGGTCAAATACCATAAAGTCATTAAAAGGCAACTGTTTTTTATCAACTATCTTTTGTTTTTGTTGATACCCATTTTACCTGGGGATGTTGCCCTCGCTGCTGTGACCATTGAGAGGTACACCAAGGCGTCCAACGCCATGGTCAACACCTCCAAAACAACAGTTGTACAGGTCGGCTCCCCCACCTTCCCCCCACCATTTGGTATTGAACCTGAGCGCGGTACCTTCCATCACCTGGGCTTTCTCACCAAACAACAAGGAGTTGCGCTAAAAGACAATGAGGACTTGCTCCTTGCAGCAGTTAACTCCAGGATTGCCAGCTGGAACCGGCGGCACATCACCCCCCAGGGTCAAGCTCTGATGGCCAATGTGTTCCTCCTCTCCAAAGTCTGGTTCCTAGCGCACGTCTGCCCATTCACAGATGCCTTTTATACGCGGCTCAATGTACTCCTCCGCTGTTGGATCTGGGGCTCAAACCATCCACCAATGGCCCTCTCAACCATTGCCTGACCCTGCAATGAAGGGGGCCTAGGGGCTTCTGGACACGCGATCCCACGCCACCACAATCTTCCTGAAGTTCCTATGGCCGATTGTCTGCTGGGACGCGACCCCCATGCCCCAATGGGCGTTCGCCCTCCGCCAGTCAGTGTCAGCAGCTCTGGGTCTTCCTAGAGCATATCTGACCTCATTAGGGGAGTAGCTCACAAACCACCCAGGCCATCGCCTAAAACCATCCTCATCCCCCTACTGGAACCAGGCTCTCCTTGCCCTGAAACGAGAAGGCGCGCGGATCCACCATGCCTTCCCATACAGAAGGGAAGGCCCTGGCCTCAGCCCCCATCGCCATGCAATTGTGCACAATGGACAAGTTGTCACAACTCGCCTCAACCCCCAAGATCGTCCTCCCATCCGCCCAAGACTCCTTGAGCTCCTCCCTCCCTCCGTGAGATTTGACCTTAAGGAATTGTGGAAGGACGTCTATCACCCCATCCTGTCAGCAAAGGTGTCCAACACCTTATGGAGGGTGCTCCACTGTTCATACAGGACAGGGGACTGGACTGGCCCTACCTTCCAGCACCGAAGCTGCCCCTACTGTGTGGAGCCTATTGACTCCCACCTCCATCATTTTTTCACCTGTGCAGGTGTCGCCACATTTTGGCCAAAGGCCCGCGCGCTCCTCCATGCTCAGCCCTGGTCTGGACACCCTGTGCAAGACCTCATGCTTGAGCAGACATTGCCTGGTTGCCACCGACCCCTCCATGTCCTCGCCTATGCCACAGCCATCTGGACCATCCATAACTCCTTCCTTCATGCTGCCTTTGACCAGCAGGTGTGGACCCTTCCACACATGATCACCCACTTTCAGGTACACTTTGAGATGGCCCTGAAGGTCTGCACTATGTCGCCAACCCTCCCCCGCTCAGTTGTCACTGCAGCACGGCTCTGGCGCGCAAACCCCCTCCCTTTCTTGATGCCTCCTCCATCCCCTTCCCTCGCCTCAGGCTCTTAGGAGCCCAGGCGCAATTCAATAAACATCGATGAATCCCCCCTTGGGTTGGACCATCTAGTACTAAAAAAAAGATACCCATTTTACCCACAATTTTTCAAAAGTGTAATTTAACAGATAATATTGTTTATTTGTGGTAAGATGACCATTAACATTTAATATTATTTATATTAGTTTAAATAAATTAGTAGGTGGCTATTAGTAAGTTTTTAAGTGAGAAAACCTATCATATCAGCCAAAAACTACTACACATTCACCCAAACTCATTAAACCTATTAAATCAACCTAAAATACCAACTGCTTTTCAAAACTATTTAACTATCAAATCAACCAATACTTACTACTTACTAAAATGATTAACTTGATAATTATCTAGATAACCATCAACCACTTGACAAACCTATCTAAATTATCAAATCAACCAAGTATCAAACTTCTCAGCTGCAATAATATAGCAATTACCATTAAAACCATATATAAATATAACTTCTTACATATAAAGCTTTTTATTTCATTATTGTAAAATAGTTGTACTAATTAAAATCTTCATGGGCATGCGCACAACAACTCCGTAAAGTGTCATCATAATCAGAGAAGTGATATAGGAATGCATATGGACTAAACAAAAAAATTCATTTTTATATGTATAGATGTCAAATAAACTTAGTCCATTAGATTTACCTAGAGTTTTAACTCTGGCAGTGCTGGGGATCTCAGCTTATAGTATTATTAATTGAAGACATCTCAAATTAATATAAACATCAATAATTTGATCTATCAGAAATTAACCAGATGGATTCCTCCCAATAATATCAGAATTAGGGGTGTCAGTAAGTTGGGCATTATTACCAGCTAATTACCTAGTTTAATATTATTTAATGTTATTATAATAATTGTTTTAGGTTTGGCGGATTCATAGTCTGGTGCTGACCAAAAATTTGTGGCTGATTATGGGAATTTCCAGTGGAAAGCGATTTATCTGTTTACAACCATCTGAGAATTATTTTGCTGCCTCAAATCCAAATTTGACAGAATCTTATCTCAATTTCAACTCCATGTGATGATGCTTGTAGGATTTTCTGGCGGAAAGTCAAAGTATTCACTAATAATCATCTGATTATTAATTTGCTGTCTAATTTGGAGTACTGGAAACTTACGCCAAGGATGCTTAAAGTATCTATAATAATAGTAATTAATATACAGCTGACCGGTGACTTGTTCTGAGGATGAGTTGACCTAATATTTTGTGTTTGGGATAAGCAAAATTGGGAGGGAATCACTATCATGAATGACTGCAATTAGTTGAATTTCCAGCTTTAATGGCCAATGGGTTTTCATAGGTGCAGTAGCCTAGAGTTTCAATAGTTATTCTACCCTCCAAATAAAGATCTCTTCTTTTGCCCATCTTATTAGAGTTGTTATTAGTTAGTCTTCTAGATTAGGAAAAGGTGGAACTGGAGATCCCTAAAGTAAGTGCAGGGTGATATTCCTGTATTGGCTGATGCTGCCAGCTCCCATATCTCAGTCCTATGAGGAACCAATGGGAACCTGGCTAACCAGCCACCAACAATGATGTGCTGCTGGCTGTCAGCCTTGAGGGTGCTCAGCGTGGGAGTGCTATAGCTACTCAGTATGTGGGATGGACTCACTGGGGCACATCCAAGATGGGTTGGCAATTGGCAATAAGGGTGGTTCAGCACAGAAGTGCCATGGCCTTCCAGGATGGGGGATGGACTCATTGGAGCACCCCTAAGATGGACCATGGGGCTAAGGTGAAGTTGTTGGTCTGCTGTGTTGGTGGGTTGGATGTGGACTTTTAGGGGGCTGGTACACCTATGAAGGTGAAACAGCAAGGGTCAGCCAGTCTCCATACTGTTTTCCTGGCACACTAGAGGAGCACACCGTTCAGAAAAGCGATTTTCTGACAAGACCAAAATTGGTATGAACTAGTAAAAAATTGGGTGAGCTCTAATTTAACTTATAAAATCAATCCACATCTGTTCTAGTTTGAGGCCTTTGTTCAATTACTAATGAATTTACATGCAGCACTCCCCTCTTGTAGTTAGGTCAACAGGTTTAATTTAGGTATAGTGATTTTAAATTATAATTCCCTGATTTATGAAACAAAGTATTTCAATTTATATAATCCCATCATTCCATATATTTAATATATGAATCTTTGTTTGTTTCTTAGTTTCATGGTCATTACTATACCATTCATACAATTGCAATGTAACTTTGGTGAGTTGTTGTGCACATGCTAAAAAGGTTTCTGAAATAAAACAACCATTTTAAAGTAGTAATAAAATGTTTTATATATAAGAAGTGAAAATCTTATATGTTTTTAAAGGTAATTGGTATTTCATTACAGCTGAGCAATTAGATATTTGATTTATTAGATAGTTTTAATGGTTTTGCTAAGTATTTGATGTTTTAGGTTGGTTTTTAAGATTAATGGTTCTAGTAAGCAGTTAGTGATTAGTTATATCAATAAGTAAAATTGGTTTTGGTAGGTTGTAGGTGAATTTTGGTTGTTTCAATAAATTTTATTTTGGGCTTACCACAAAGTTGTTGTTTGGTTGATTTAGTATGTTCAATAGTTTTAGAAAAAGCAATTTAGTGGTTTATCTATGATATAAAATCTAAATACAAATTTGCATTGTTGTATTATTTACCTGAGCAATGGTTGGTAATACCACAATCTATCCATAATTTTCTATATATAAAACTAGTAGAATACCCATGCTTTGCTATGATGTTTAAAACTTACCAAATGATTCCAAGTTATTTTTGTTTTTTATATTGGTAGATAGCCATCAATAAGTTCATAAACTATTAAACTTACGAATATTTAAACTTCAACCACTTGGCCAAAAATAACTAAGCCTGACAAATTAACTAAACCATCAACTACTTACCTGAAAATATAGAGCCCGTCAAATCAGCCAAAAAATGAATTACCTCTAAGCAAAAACCAATTGTTGAACTTACTAAACTGAAAAAACTACTAGCCAATTATCAAAATCTATGAAATATAAAAATAGATGTATATGAAATTGCTAGCAAAAATTGCTATATAATTCCCATAAAAAATATATGCTTTAAAGTTTATATAGAACTATTTTATTAAAATTTATATGAATTTAAAAAATAGCATATTATCATTCACAAACTTTATAAAGTACTTGAGCCATGTTTGGTGATCCTTACCTATTTGCTCATGAGATAATGCATCACAAATATAAATAAATAAACCAAATGATACTTTTGTAAAGAAAAGTTTAGACCAATTCTTAATCATACCCAGTTTAATACAAATTTGTTTGTGGGCTTAAAGTTTACCTGACTATCCTAATCAATTCTTTTTTATATTTGTAGTTGAGTAATAATAAATTCAAGGAATAAAATTATATTAAATTAATATAAATTTACTGAACACTCAGTAAAAGCAATTAACCATATTAAATTAACTAAAACATTAACCATTTCCTGAAACCATTGAGACCATCAAATGATCCTAAATCCACCTACCACCACCCATCCAAAAACAATTTGTTGATCTTTTAGATCAACTACCCAAAACCCACCAACAATTTTACAAAACCAATTAATATTAAATCATCAAATCACTAACTGCTTATTAAAACTATCAAGCTAAATCAACCCAAACTGAAAACCGCTTGGCAAAAGCATTGAAACTATTAAATCAACCAAATATCAAACTGCTCAGCTGTAACAATAATTTTCATTGAAAACATATAAAATCTTCATTTCTTACATATAAAACTTTTTATCTAATTTTAAAAATTAAAAATCTGGCTTTAAGGTGCACACGGACCCCCTCCCATCCACCTATATCCAAATTTTCAAAGGTCTACATGCTGTAGTTTTGGCTGGGCATCGTGCACATACACATACTTGCTATTACTATTATAGATAGAAAGATATGTATATATATGATCCGTTTGATCTTATTTTCCAGAGGCTATGCTTAGGCAATGAGTTAAATTAGTAGATTGAAATTGATTGGCTAAATGATTGCTGTGCTCAGACAAAGAAACAAACAAATAAGTTCTTATAATGCTTCCATTTATATGAGGTAAGCTGACTTGGTATGGACATTAAATGCATAAAGAGCAAATACTAAAACCCTAACAAATCAAAACTACTAGAGAACGTTTTCAAGCAAAACTGAATGGAAACACTTTAACCAGGTGGTGAAGCAGCTAACTGCTAACAAACCATATCAGAGGGGGAGATCCACTTTGTTGGTACCTAAACTTATGCTGCGACTGACTCTGACTATGAAAGAGAGCAAAGGTATTGAGGCATCTGCAGAGTTAGGTGCTAGCTGTGAAAAAAGAGGGTCATCTGAGGCAAGTTGGTCTGTGCTTATGGTCTTTAAAATAATTATTAAGGTAGTGCTCAGTGTAACAGATCAGGCGCAGCCTGGTCTGTACATTGACCTAGTTAGCAAAATCTTGGATTCCGCTGAGAAATTGAAGGTCAGCCCAGATAAATGAGAATGATGGAAGATCAGATTAAGAATTAGGGTAACAAAGGTAAGAAATTCGAAATTCAGGAGCAGAGTATGATCTAGTGGAATGCAAAACCATCATCTCAAATTTTCAGATAAATGATAAAATTGGATATTGAGCCTTTGTGGATGATGATCTGGTCATCACTTGAGAGCTCAGGGTAAATAATTTAAGTTAAAGGTCACAGTGCTATATTAAGGAAAAGGTGATAGTAATTAAGTTTCACCTTCTACAAAAAGCCTCAATATTCAAGTAAACATTGCTAACATATCTAATTGATTAGAGGATACTTTTATTTTACAAATATATTTAGGAAAATTTAAAAATCTGGAAGATGAGCTTGGGTAGTGATTCAGGCCAAGCATTTGCATCCTTCTCAGAACTGTTGGGGCCAGACGCTGAAGTTAGCATGAATTGTTATTGGACCATCATACAGTAATATGTCATTACATCCAGACATAGTATGTGAGCTTAAGAATATGTCTCTGCAGGCTTATCTGTGATATGGTCATTGACCTGGCTGCTACTACCCAACTCCTTTGTGGCGTACTGGCATGAACCCACTCATTACAATCAGCAATCATGCAGTGTTCAGATAGATAGTACATTTTTGTTACAAATTCAGGGTTAGGATTACCTTTTCTTTAGATAATCATGAAGGATTTATAAATGGTCCTTAAAGAATCACTAACCTCTTAGTGTAAATGTTTGATTTCAGTTTTGGTGATGTGGAAAATTCTGGGGGTAAGCTGATCCTGGGAAGACCATGTGCCACCATGGAGATAGATCAAAGGTTGACATCACGGAGGGGAATATCTTCAGGGGAGGAAGCTGCTGCAACGGCAAGCTGATGGTCACTAAGGAATGGTAGAGCATTTGTATATAATATATCACCTGTGGTTGGACTGAGTGTCAGAGTTAGAGTTCAAAAATTGACTAAAGTCAATTTTATATTAGGGTAGGATGGGACAGTTTCACCCAATTCAGTAATCTCATCCAATAGTTCCCATAGATTTTAGTTAATTGTAATGTGGGCATCAGTTGTTAGTTAGGTATAGGTGAGCAAATGGGATGGCGTTTTAGTGGGTACAGTAGTCCAAGCCTGACCCTGTTTGGATGGTACATCTTTGGGTTGGTGAGGGTGGCTGCAGTTTCAGGTGGGGTCAGTAGCTTTTCACTGGCCCATTGATTGATCTGGGATAAATGGTATAATAAAATGCCTCATTCAGAAGTAGTCAACACATCTTTGAAAAAAAGGTGGAGTAGGTGTTAGAATTACATGGTCAGGTTTTCTTATTAAAGTCTGAAGGATTTCAGGGGTATTTTTATATGCTCGCTGGTACTTTTCACCCTAAAATTCAACAATGTTTTTCAGGAGATATTACTTTCTCTACTGCTAGGATATTTGTGTTTTTAGGGGGTGATTTAACTACTTAAATATAAAATACTAGAAACGCTTATACTCAATAAAAGATTGGCTTTATAAGATTTTATTAGTGGGGGTGAGGGAGTTAAAAAGTGACCCTCCTAATAAGTTGATGCTTAGTATTAAAAAGTCAAGGCTTGAAGTTCATATTAGCTTAGTAATGTCTAAAGTAGGAAATATTGGGATTTGACCTATCAGAGCTCTGGAGACTCACCTCGCTTTGACAGAATAGCTGACGGAGGGTTGGGAGCAAGTAGGATAAACTGTGAGGCGGTGATTTAATATATATCACCCAATCATTGGGCAGTAAATATTTGCCTTTTGTGAAACCCTTTTTAAGGCTATAACAGGGGGTGGTCAAAGAATTGGTGTTTGGACTACATTAGAGAGGGGATGGGGAGGACCCTCAGAACAACTCCCAAATCTTTCTGCATGTTCAGCATAGCCCTGCTTCTAGCTATAGCGCTTTTCAGCTGAGGATTGAGGGCGGCAGTATTACCTTGATTAGCGGGGAACCCCCTAGAATCTACCAGTGTTTTTTGGCTGATGTTATTCATATTAAAGCCCATAATATTCTTAATACAATATCAGACTTGTAATTGTCCAACATCACTCCCTTCAAGAGAGTTTGGGGGATAATAAGGCCGCAATAATTGGCCATGAACTCGGTTTATAGTATCTCTTGTAGCAAGGGATTTGATGGAAACACCACACCTCGCTTATAAGTAACCATAAAAGTGCCTTCCCAGATGGACACAAGCTTTTTCTTTTAGGCATGATATGGTTGTTATAGTAGAATACCAAGGCTTACACTTGGAAGGAAGGGAGAGGTAGCTGGAGCTCAAACCAGCTTGGCCCTCTTTTGTGACATTTTGGCCAGATTAGTCATGGCTTTTGACTATAACTGGATGATGTGCTGCGCCAACCTCTTCATGGCTTGCTAAGGGTCTGCCCTATCCAAGATTATATCTTTTGCTAATAATGCTGGCACTCCAGTTTCCCGCCCCTACAGCACACGGAAAGGAGACATTTTGAGAATTCAGTGGTAACTAATATGGTAGGTCATGAGGGCACTTGGTAAGTACAGATCCCAGTGAAGGGGGTCTGAAGTGGCCATTTTTGTAATATAGAGCCCAGGGTCCCATTAGCTCTTTCCACGGTACCATTGGTTGAGGTGTTATAGGATGCAGAAAAGAGCTGTTGCGTGAACATGGAGGTAGCGAGGATCTTCACCACTCTGTAGGTAAAGTTCTCGCCATTTCACAGAGAAGAACCTGAGACAACCATGTCGAGTGAAATTATACTGATGGGGAATGTGGCCATAGCCTTAGCCGTTTAAGCAGGAAGAACTACAGCCCTAACCCATTTGGTGAAATAATCAATTTAAACCAAACTATGTCGATTTCTCCCAGTAGTCTGAGGTATAGGACCAACCACATCTAGGTTTATTGTGTGGAAGGGTTGTTGAGGCGTAGTGGGTTGGTATTGATAATGGGCCTTGGGCTGGATTGCTTCTTGCAGGTCATGAAGGCGTCCAGGACATCGGTTATGGTCTCCATGATTCCCTCCCAGTAATAGCGCTCTTTAACCCACTCATAAGTCTTCCATACCCCACTATGCCCTAGAGGAGAATGTGACTCCAAAATGACAGGCGCTTGCCCTGATGGCCGGAGATAAGGCAACCAGTTTACCCCTATTTTCTCGTAAAACTTCCCACTCTCCACCTTAAAATTGCGGGAGTGCCAAACTATCATTTTTTGTACAGGGTTATTCTCATCCCCCATGCATAAGGAGTCATCAGGAGTCATGTAACCTCTTAGCTTCACTATTATCTAATGAAAGGCAGGCAGTCGCGTCACCTCATCAAAATCAATATGGCTAGTTCCCACCCAATGCTCAATTTCCATGTCCTAATGTTTGAGCTCAAAGTCCAGCAATCCAGCCGTCCCATGGGGTCCTTCACATTTTTGCAACCACTTTAATTATGCCTGGTCAGTATCCACTTTAAAGTATGTCCCATATAAGAAGGGGCGGTAGTGTTTTAAAGTGAGCAGGACATTAAGGCACTTTTTCTCAGTGACTCTGTAGTTGCGTTCAGCTTTTAAGAGCATCTTGCTGAAGTAGGAAACAGTATGATCGACCCCATGCTTTCCAGCTGAGCCAAGATAGCTCCAACTGTTAATCAGTGGCATCCGTGAACAGCATAAAGGGCTTGCCATAGTCAGGGTGGCAGAGGATCAGCTGTTGTTGCAATAACCCATTCAGGGTCTCAAATGGTTATTTGTTCCGCACCACAATGAAATGGAGTGTTCTTAGCCAAGAGGCAGATGAGGGGCTCACGGAGCTGGAGAGCTTGAGGATGAATTGATGGTAATATCCCCATCATGCCCAAGAATACCTGGATGTAGTGGAGGGTTTTGGGTGCCAGCATCTTGGATATATCTGCGACCTTATCTTGAAAAGGTTAATCCCAACTTAAGAGATGGCGTGTCCAAAGAAATTCAGCTTTTCTGGAAGAACGTACATCTTGATGGCTTCAATTTAGTATTATATTCCCAAATGCATTGGAACAATTCCTCCAAGTGAGTAAGATACTCATTAAAGTTCTTGTAAAACACCGTGATATCATTAAAATAGACAATGACGCAGCTTAATTTAAGTCCTGCAATATATGGTCCATTGCTCACTGGAAAGTGGCGGGCACATTGCACAACCCTTGTGGTAGCTGAGTAGGTTGGAAGAGAACCTCACTGCAAATAAGACGCAATTCTCCTGATCTTAGGAGAAAGGTCCATTTGCCAATAACCATTAGCCAATTCTAGGGCAGAAAAATAGTTAGAGCCGGAGAGTTGGGCTTGGGGTCATTAATGAAGGTAATGGTATAGTTATCCTTCTTCGTGAGGTCATTCTATTTATGGTAGTCCATAACTACCCAAAGAACTCCATATTTCTTTTTTATCAGTAGAAGAGGGGAAAACCAAGGGCTTTGAGAAGGCACCAGCAGCCCCACATCCAACAGCTGTTTTAGCTCCATCCTCATTTAAAACTCCTCAACCTTAGATTTCCGATAAGGTTTAGATTAAATAGGCTGAGCTTCACCAACATCAATGGTTTTAGTCCAACCCTTCATATTCCCATAATCAGTATCAGATTAGGAGAAGATGTCGCTATAAGACTATAGTATTAAAAAACTTTTTCAAGCTCGGTGGGAGTTAAATCATCAGAAATTTGAACGTTTGACAAAGCACTTATCAATTGGTCAGTGGGTAGTCCCACATCTAATATAGACCCAAAATAATGGACTTTTCAGATGTTCTCAATTGGAATCAGCAGGGATTTTCCAACCTCCTGATGCTTTTTTATGACCATATCCTTGTTAGTAAGATTCCCCAACAGAATATTGATGGGTCACTGGTAGACCTAGTCTAGGATACTCAGCAGCACCCAAGGTTCCAAAGGACTTGTTGCAAATCTATATGATTGGACAACAAGTCAATATTATGACCAAGCAAATCATTGGAGGAATTCCGCTGAAGATTCAATGGATAGAATCCGCTGAAGATGTTTCAAAGCTATAAGTAATTGATAACCTTAGGATGAAGCGATATAGGATTATAGCAGGTCATATCAGATTGCCTTCAAAAGAGGGTGATAAGGCAATGTTGACATTTGACAAAAGATAAATTGGTTTGCCTCAAAAAAAGGTAAAAGAATTGAAGAACAACAAGCCAAAATTAATGAAAATATGGCGAAACAAATAAACTAAGCAAAAGGGTCAGTACTGATGGAGGCTGCTGGGATATAAGTGAAACAAGGGGACTGGAAGAGAAAGTTTTTTTGCGGGTAGTAGAAAAGAATATAAGAATAAAGAGATAATGGACTAGAGGAAGCTCCACCGATTTATTATATTAAAAATAAAGAAGTGTCTTGGTTGGAAATTGCTCCCGTTTTATTATAAATTAAAAGTATTTACAAGTGGTCCAAGGAATAGGTGATCGTCATTTTGTCAATTCCAATTGTTCTATGGCTGAAACCCTGTATGAAAAACCCTTCATTGGATACATACAGAATCGTTGAGATTCAACAGTGGTTCTCACTGCAGGGGGCCCATTGACCAATAACAATACAATGAAAACTCAGCCGCTGGCTATTCTGCATCCAGGTTGTTTTGATAAGAAATCTGCATGACATGCTGGCCCGTTGCATATGAGGAGCTGAGACTCGCATTAGATACTGTGCTCAAAAGGCAAGATGAGTTGCTTCAGAAGGTTTACAGTGATAAGTTGCCGCCATTTGATTGTGAAGGAAATATACATAGGTTCTTTCACCGATTTGAGTTTGCAACAGAAGGGACTTCAGATTGACGTAGGGCGAAACTATTGCTCTTCACCTTGGATTTCAGGAGTGCTGATCAAGTCATTTGTTACCTCTCAGATAGTTCAGTTTCATACCATGAAGTTAAGGAGACGATGCTGCAGTTGTTTGGTGGAACTTCAAAGTATTGCAGCGAAAAACTGAGTTCTTGACCATTGGGTTTCAGCAAAATGAGACCCTCACCACATTCACTGAGCAATTTATGAAAGAATCACACATTCTGATTGGGGCAGGGATTTTAACTGAAGTTGATGTGGGTATTGCAATGGCTTCAGCGTAAAGCCATACCATGAACTTTATAATGTCTTGGCCCTGTTGTTGGAGGACGATGTACCACTTTTAAACTAGTTCAGTTTGTATGACACTTAGCTGTAACTTTCCCTCCACCCAAAACTGAAAAAATCTGCACTGTTGCTGTTGTCCACCCTAATCATGTGGGAGATTCAACCAGTTGGTGAGGGTTCCATCAGGTTACTCACCGCAGTCCAACGGTCATTCCTTAACTGCCAATCAACATCTGATCAACTACCACCTCAACCCCAAATATGCTGATAGACAACAGGCGTTCTATCAATGTGGGTCTGGTTGTCAGACATTTTCCTTTTCAATGTAAGAAAAAGAATGTTGGAGGTATTAGTGCTCCCAAATCTGCTACTATGATTGGCCCATCACCTGCTCAATCACCTAATAATATTGTGGATATCAATGATATGAGTACCCACAGCAAAAAACCTTAGTGGATTCTTGGTGGAATCCTAACAACCAGAGAAATACGATTTATCATAAAAATTGGCTTAAAAAGGTAAATATTAATAATAGAAATACTCCAACTCCTCAGTCAGATTTGAGGAGTATAATATCGCATAGATTGTAACCTCTGCAAGGCAAGAAGATTTTACCCATCAATGATTGGGTACAAGTTAACCAATCATTACTATCTGAGTCTAACCACCACTGAGGTGCAAAGATTTTACTCAAGGATGATGGGGTAAAAATTAGCCAATCATAACCATCTGAGTCTGACCATCAGTGAATTACCCAATCATTATCATCCTAGACTAACCACCGCCAGATTACTCAATCATTGCCATCTGAGTCTGACCACCGCCGAGGTGAAAAAATTTTACTCACTGGTGATTGGATACAATTCATCAAATCATTACTGACCAGGTCCATTTTGCCTCATAAAATTTTTATCCTCAATCTGATAGGCCAAAAGCCTATATTTCCTAATTTGGAAGACTTAGCTTTGCATTCTTTTGCCTTGAATATTGATGGTCTCAAAATTAAACTAGTTTAAATAGGAAAAGCTAGTATCAAGAAAAGGACCTTCTTTGGGTTTGCCCTGTTTAAACAATAAAAAACATAAAAAAAACTTTAAAGTGATATTTATACTTTTATTATAGAGTAATAATTCTCACTTTACATAAATAATCTGTGGCATCCATTGGCGGATCCCACAAATTGGTGCTCACTACAGGAGTCAAGCCCCCTGAATACTTTGATAAGTATTATAAAAAATGGAGAGTGTCACCCATTGGATGCAGAATGAGGAAGGAAATGAAGAAGACAATCAAATGGACAGCCCTACTGCTTTTTTTTAGTACTAGATGGTGACAGCCCTACTGCTTTAATTTTTGAAGAAAAACAAGTTGAGCCCATATTAATACCTGAGTCTCATTGCATCACTTGGCCAGCCACTGAAGCTGTAAGAGACATTACTCATGGCATCCTTAACCCAGGTGACATTACATCTCGCAAACGAGCGTCATTGGTAGAGGAACGCCACTTGTTTCCCTATGAAACTAATGTCCTCCCAGAGACCTATGGTCAGCTTAGAAATTTGACCACCTATGTCCGCAAGTTTTCTCACCCTTCTTTGGTCCATATGATGCATCTCTTATCTGGTCATCATGAAGAGCTTCATCGACACCTAGATACCCATGCAGCTCTGAATTCAGCCTATGAAAAGTTGTATCAACTGACCTCTGAACATCTTGGGGAAGTTAAATCTGGTGTGAAAGCTAATCGCAATTTCATCATACCGCTGCATGATCAACTTACTACTATGGACACTGGGATAGTAAAGTATGTAGAGGAGGCCATGAAGATATTCCAGAATGAACTGAACGCATCCTCCACTAGCACCCGCTTGTTGTTAAAGGAGTTTTCCAAAGAACTTGAAAAGCAAAATGAGCAAACGTGTCATGACCTTTCAGTCCATGACTCCATCCTTCAAGAGAAATATGAACAGCGTATGGCTGTGGTGGTGCGACAGCTAACTCAGGCCTTTTTGCGTGTTGATGAGCTTGAACGTCATCTGTTGCTTGAGCCATCTAGCACCACCACCATCCTCGCGGCCAAGGTTGTTCAGCTAGGAAAGGAGCTAGCTCTCAAAGCTTCGTTGGAAAATACCAAATATTTGGCACGTCGCCTGACTGAATGCCAAATCAAAGCAAAAGAAATAAAAACTTCGCTGGAAAGCCCTGTGCTGTTGAAGGAAGTATACATTCAATTAACGCGGGTTGAGCAAAAGTATGAAAAGATTAAGGAGGGGGTACAAGGCCCCAGCTCCCACTCTCATGATGATGAAGGGTGTTAACAAATGAAAGAAGAGCTGAAGAACCGCGTGAAAGTTGTGGAAACTGCACAATTAAGCTTAAGCTCAATGGTGTCACAACTTCATTTTCAAGTCTCTGCAATGGAAAACTGAGTGGAAGATCTCGAAGCTCATAAATCAGGGATTGAAGCTCAATTAAGACTATGCGAATCTGGGCCTCTAGAAGCCCTCTCTAAAATGGAAACCTGGCTTGAAGCCATGTAAGATCAGTTCAATCTCCTTTCACGGACATTTGATCAGTTGAGCTACTGCTCTGAAACCTCAATAACAGAAACCCCAGCTATTTATACCCTTACTGGGAATGATCATAATTCATTCAAACTAACGTTCAAAGACAAGTTTACCCCTGGCGAGGGTAGCATTGCTTCGTTTTTGTACGTTTATGAAGAAGCTATGGAAGGGGCCACTGATCATCAGAAGGCCAAGAACATCCTTTCATGTTTGGGCCACATGGCACAAGAGGTGATGGTCCCACATATGGATGCTCTTAGCACCTGGTCTGAAGTTAAAGAGGCTCTCATAAACACGTTCGGCTCAAAACAAGCTTTAAGCATAATAAAGCAAGCCTTTATGCATATGAGTATCGGGAAAGGAGAGTCAGTGGCCGCCTTTGCTGAACAATTCTATATGGAAGCCCAGACGTTGCTAACCTCAAAGATGTTGACTTTGGATGATGCTATAGCCACCGTTTTGACTGGAGTGGCTACTTACCCATCGCTAGAAATTCACATCACCTCCGTTAAATGCTACTTCCATAACGTCCAAGACATTAAGGAAGCATTAATAGATGTCGCTGATTTCCACAAGCCCAAAATTCCATGTGGAGCAGTATCTCGTCCTCATATTTTAACCATCGAGGATTCAAAGCTTATGCCTCGAACCCTGGCTATTGAAGACAAGAAGGAGCCCCTTCAGATAATGGGCCCTAAAGAGCAGAATTCCCAAGCCAAAACTTCCTGAACTCCCTCGGTGCGAATACTGCAATAAAGTTGGCCACATGGAGGCTATGTGTTGGAAAAAGAAAGCCAACGCCAAGGAACAGGAACAGGGAAAATAAATGTCAGCATAGGGAAAGGCACACCTAATGCTGACAAACCTCATGTGCCTAACTCATTTAACCAACTAATGCCATTACATCGCGTTACAAATACCCCAGGGGATGATTCTGAGGGGGATACAGATGAGGTAAGTTATTACGTTGTTGGAGCAGCTGCTGAGGTGGAGGTCCCCAATCGCTTAAATGCTTAAGGTGTGGATGAAGCCACCATACCTGAAGAGATGTATCTCTGCCAAGTCTTAGGGGAGCCAATCATTGACACTGATAGCGGTGCAGATGAGGTGGTGTCTCACCTTAAATGCCCTGTCCAGCACGGCCATATCATGAAGTTCATCCATGAAAATTACCCCAATACCGAATGCAAATTAACCCCCAATTTCCATCTCAAGGAGGTCTTAGCATTATCGCCCACTTTCGGGGGATACTCACAAAGGTCGAAGTGGTCATCCAAAAAGTTAGGGTGATGGCCATCTTAGATACAGGCTCCCCAGTGAACGTAATCTCCTCCAACCTGATGAAAAAGATCAAGCTTGCACCTGACTTGGAGTACAACCAAAACTTTGGAACCGCTGGACCTAATAACACCCGCGCGCTGGGTGCTTACTCGTCCCTTCCCATTCGCATTGGGAAGCTTATCCTATCAGCCCCCACTGTGGCTTTAGAAAACAACGCTTATGATATGCTCATAGGAACTCAATTTATAACTGATTATGATGGCATCATCAATATGAAGCAAGGGATCTTGTTGTTACTCAATTATGAAGTTCCCTTAGTTCTAGCCAATACCAAACCCAGCAAGAAGGATTACTCTTGAATGTACACTAACCCCACAAAAACTGTGACAAAAAAAGGGCAGGTTGCCAATAAGCTCCACACCCCCTTCCTACCTCTCAAGTGGATAATAAGGCATTACACTACCATAACTGCAACATCCCTACCAACATTCTTGAGGGGGCAATATCAGACATTCTCCTTTTCATTGTAAGAAAAAGAATTTTGGAGGTATTAGTGCTCCCAAATCTGCTACTATGATTGGCCCATCACCTGCTCAATCTCCTAATAATATTGTGGATATCAACGATATGAGTACCCACAGCGAAAAGACCTTAGTGGATTCTTGGTGGAATTCTAACAACCGGAGAAATACGATTTATCATAAAAATTGGCTTAAAAGGTAAATATTAATAATAGAAATACTCCGACTCCTCAGTTGAATTTGAGGAGTATAATATCGCACAGATCAGAACCTCTGCAAGGCAAGAAGTTTTTCCCATCAATGATTGGGTATGAGTTAACCAATCATCACCATCCGAGTCTAACTACTGCTGAGGTGCAAAGATTTTACTCGAGGATGATAGTGTAAAAATTAAAGAATCATTACCATCCAAGTCCAACCACCACTGAATTACCCAATCATTATCATCTGAGACTAACCACCACTGGATTAACCAATCATTACCATCTGAGTCTGACCACTGCTGAGGTGAAAAGATTTTACTCGCTGGTGATTGGATACAATGCAACAAATCATTACCGCATAGGTCAGTTTTGCCTCTGAAAAATTTTTATCCTCAATCTGATAGGCCAAAAGCCTATATTCCCTAATTTGGAAGACTGAGCTTTGCATTCTTTTGCCTCAAATATTGATGGTCTCAATATTTGAACTAGTTTAAATAGGAAAAGCTAGTATTTATAAAAGGACCTTTCCTGGTTTTTGCCCTGCCTGAATAATAAAAAACATAAAAAAACTTTAAAGTGATATTTATACTTTTATTATAAAGTAATAAGTCTCACTTTACATAAATTATTTGTGGCATCCATTGGCAGATCCCACACTGGTTATGCTGATCATCTTTGGAATAACCTTTCAAGTGGGTCAACTTATATTAAGCACAGAGGTAGGCCCTATAGAGTAAGTTGTTTTAATTGCAGTCACACTGGGCACATGGGTTAATGGTGCCCCAATTGACAGATCCCTTACATACAAAAGGATCAAAGTTATCAGGGAAAAGTCAGAGAGGAGTAGATATGGGACTCTCTACTTCTGATACCTTGAAACAAACGTCCCATTTAAATCTACTGTGTTAATTGTAGCAGAGCCTCTCAATAAGACGATACATTCTTCTACCAAAAGCTGGTTGGGGGTGTAAATGTGCTGACCCAAGCGCAAGTTGAAGAAATGTCAGAGTGAGAATCTACAGAGCGACCAAAGCTTTATGCTTATCAAATGTTCGACCAAAGTCCATCTGAACAGGTAGAACAGTTTGCATATGCTTTGTCCCTGAGAGGAATATATGTCGCCCTTCCAGTGGATGCTATTGTAACATGATACCCTAAAATCGGTGCAGGTACGTTGAGATACCTGGGAAAGCTTGAACTGATGAATGTACATGTAGTAAATTGCCGAAATTCATCTTACTTGGAGTGCACTTACTGTGACATTGTGGTAGCTAAAACTTGGTTACACACTATAATTGATATGGGCGCTCCTGTTAATATTGTCTCCACTAAATTGGTGGCAAAGTTGTCCTTAAAACCTGACATAGACCACCGGATGGTGTATGGGACCGCTGGAGCCAAAACCAAAATCTCTAAGGGAGCAGCTAGCGCGCTTCCCTTGTGGTTCAGATCCATTGTTGTTTCAGCTCTGGCAGTGGTATTACCAAATAGTAACTATGATCTGGTGATTGGTACTGCCTTTATGCGACACTATGGGGCTGTAGTTGACATGATGGAAGTGACCCTAGCAATTTTGGGACAGCAAATCCCAATCTATTTCACTTTTAGCGGAGTGCCAAAGGGCTCAGGATACATGGGACAGATCAACCTTGCCTACAGCAATGAGGTGATTCCAGTGCGCTATCATCAATTAAAAGGGAAAACTTAGGCCCTCTCCCATCAGATGTACGAATACCAATGGCTATCACTTAGAGAAGCTGGAGCTGTATCCATTCCCTTTGGATATTAATTAATAGTAGACACTGAGTTAGAGGTGGAAGTGCCAGCTGGATCTACGGAGGATCATTGTGCCTTATCAGCAATCACGTCTTGAGCCCAAATGGCTCCAGGCATCATACTTCCAGGCCATGGGAAATCAAGGTATTGATAGCAATCTTCAGAACAGACCAATTTGAATCCACCAACATTAGATTATAGCATATTTACATCTAAACACAGTTGAGGAGATCAACCAGGTTCATGAGTTCAGTTCTCTGGATGAATTTGGTCTGCCCATCAAACCACATCTTGGTGCAATGATGGTTGTACCACGGTAGAATTTAATGGGGCTATCAGAAGACCAGAAAGAACGGGCGGAAGCTTTATTTCAAAAGATAAATAGATTTTTACTGTTAATGATCATGATTTGGGGTGCGCTTAGGGGGGTTGTTCATCAACTGGACAATGAGGATTATCCCCCCATCAGGTCTTGACGAATCTTCCAATCACGGGCAGCTGAAGAAGTCATCACTGAGGAGATTGAAAAGCTGCTAGAGCAGGGAATGCTCAACCCATCTAAGAGTCTGTGGGTTTTGCCTGTTCTAATTGTTAAAAAGAAAGTGGCACTAACTGTGTAGAAATTAATTACTGGAAGCTCAATAGTATCACCAAAAAAGATTCATACCTTCTACTGTGGATTGATGATACGCTGGATCTGTTAGGTGGAGCCCACTACTTCTCGTCAATGGATTTGATATCCAGTTTTAGCAAATTGAGTGCCCTCGGAGGAACAAGAAAAATGCGCTGTAATCACATCAAAAGGGCTTTTCCAACCAACTCATATTCCGCAAGGGCTATGTAACGCCACAACTACATTTCAACAAGCAATGGACGCCATAATGGGTGATCTGATGCTGTCATGCGTTCTTATATATCTTGACAATATTAATGTTTTCTCTCGCACGTTCACTGAGCACCTTACCCATTTGAAAGAGGTATTTCGCCAACTGGCTGAGGCTAATATTAAGATCAATCCCAGAAATGCAACTTCTTCAAGGATCAGCTTGAGTACCTTGGGTTTTTGGTGGATGTGACTGGGCTAAGACCTCAACCAGCCAAGGTAGAGGCTATCCAGAAAATGACTAAGCCAATTAATAAGTGGTACATTCAGGTGTTTTTGGGGATGGTGGCTTATTACTGACAATTCATACCCAATTTCATTTGCATCAGAGGTCCGCTGTTTGAGCTACTAAAGAAAGACGCCATGTTCAAATGGACGGAACAACGCCAATGCGCCTTCAATACAGTTTGAATGCATTAATACGTGCTCTCATGTTGCGCTACCCTAATTTTGATAAGGAATTTAGTGCAAATAGATGCGTCACTTCCTGCTGTTAGGGCAGTCCTGTCTCAGAAGGACGATGAGGGAGAAAAGCACCCTGTAGCAATTTGTAGTCATAGCTTGAATTGCCATGAACAGAATTACACCGTAACTGAGTGAGAGTGCTTAGCAGTGATCTATGCATATAAACAGTTTCAAGTCTAATTGCATGGAGTAAAGTTTAAAGTTATAACAGATCATACATCGTTGCACTGGTTGCAGAATTTAAGAGAGCTTGAGGGACGACTGGCCCGATGGGCTCTTAAGCTGCAAGCTTATGACTTTGAAATTCTTCACTGACCAGAAGCAAAATACCAAAACACCAATTGCTTATCAAGATTGCCAACAATTGCAGTTACAGCGGATTTTAGTGACATAATGTTCAGCAAAATGCTCAGCGGAAAGTATGATGATGAACCGCCTCAAGTTATCAAGTTACTAGATGACTCAGGACTAATATGTTCCTAAAGAATGGGGATTTGTATAAGCGTATAGGGGACGTTACCATAGGTATCCCAAGACCTTCCACCAGCTCAAATATTATTATGAGTGCTACTAAGCAGTTGGCCATGGTGGAGTCCAGAAAACTCTTGAATTGTTAAGGCTGCGTAATTTTTGGGAAATCATGCAATTTGATAAGCTTGAGACCCTGTCTTGCTACCACCTGTTCCAGGTAAAGAATCCATTTTACCAGAAGATTTCATACCTTTTGGTAAAACCTCGCTTTGCATGGCATATAGTCTCTATTGATGTCATGGGACTTCTGCCAACCGGAGCTAACCAGTCTAAGTATATACTGGTGGCAATTGACCACTTGACCAGGTGGGTTGAGGCATAAGCCATTCAGGATCTGGGGGCAGTTACTGTGGCTAAGTTTGTAATGGAATGCATCATATAGCGTCATGGCTGCCCACAGTTTATCCTTACCAACAATGGAACCAATTTTACCTCTCATATTTTACCCAAGATCAACAAATTGATGGCCATCCGCGGTGTCCTAACAACCCCATATCACCCTGAGTCCAAAAGAATGGTTGAATGGGTTAATGGGACTCTGGTGAATATACTATGGAAATTATTTACAGATAGACCTTCCGATTGGACGCCCTTCTTTCTACCACGGTGTTCGCCTATAATATAAGGTACCATTCTGCCATGAGAAAAAGCCTTTTTTTAATTGCTTTATGTATGGCACCCCGATCTGCCTGCGCTGCTATATGCCTGTTTAGAGGAAACTGGCGGAATGGAACTGCAGCAATATTTAACCGCCTTTACAAATACGCTGATTAAGTTATAAACCAAAGCGTACTCATTCAGCTTAGCCAAGGAAATCAAAAATCAGGCTGCCAATCAGGTACAGCAAAGTGGTCTAGCACAGTTAAAAGGTGGAGATACGGTTCTATTCCATGATCAGCATGGGTTTGGGTGGAAGCACAAGCTCGCGAATATTTGGATTGGGCCATTTGAGATAATACAAAAAAGCTAGTTGATGCTTATACTATTAAGGATCCTGCGAGTGGTCATATTATAAATCAGTTGCACGCAAAATTCCTTTGGGCATATAAGCAGTTATATATCCCTTCTAAAAATGAGAAAAATGTGTGTAACTACAGACGATGAAACTTATTTGTAGATATATCATATGTGAGTTCTATTACTTTTAATTGAAGTTGTTACTTGAGGTCTTTTGCTTTTCTGTCTACATCATCCTGTCTTTTTTGGCTTCTTGTGGTGTTCCTTTTGTTTTTCATTGATGGGACCTTTGTTTTTTCTTCCGCTGCTTCAAGTGTGCCGTAGTTTCTATGGGCTCATCTTGGATTGGGGTGGAGGCAAAGGCTGCTGAGGTGAGAGTGAGGGGGCTGACATCTGCTCCAGGGCCACTGCGCTAATCCAAAGAGGGGAGGCTGGTGCGATGGGATTAGATGAGGAAGTTGGACTGGGGTTCCAGGGTAACAGTCGAGGTGGTGAGAGCTCAGCTGATTGATCAAGATGAAACCATTTTTGCCCCATTAGGAGTAAAGCTTGCAACCACATCCGATGATGATCCCAGGAAATCAATGAGTATGCCAACAGAGGGGGTCAGAGTCTTAAGGGCTGGCAAGTAAGCAAGTGAGTTCTGGATTGAGGGAAAAGGCTGCTCCCAGCGCCAGGCAATCTACAAGGAAATTCTCCATGATTGGATACACTATTGGAAAAAGAGCGGTTGAGTGAATGCAACTCACTGGGCCTACTTGAGGGATGTCTGGTGCTGCTCTATTCCTGAATCTAAAGCGGTTGTGGGATACAAAATTAAGTTACCTAAGAGCGCCATTATAATAAGGTACTGCGATGGATCATAGGTGCTGAGGGCGGTGAATTCTGCGGTGCCCCCATAGTGAAGGCGAGCTAACCAGTTGTTGCAGAAGTTTACCCTAGAGGCCAGAAGTGGGTAGGAGCGCGGGCAATGGACCCCAACTAGCAGGCTATCACCCACTGCACAAAGCACAGCATCCGCTGAACAGACAGAGCCAAAGGATGAGGTTTGGCAGGAGATGGAGCACTAGGTAACTAAAGCTGCTCACCAGGAGCTGGGCCAGCTTGTTATATGAAGGCCCTCAGATCTTCTCCCCTCCCCAGCATAGCTGGGCCACTATGTCCCCAAAGGGGGCGCGCCAGGAAGCTAAATGCCAACGAATCTGGGAAGAATTTCTTCCTGGGTTGGCATGGTTGTGAGGTCTATGTCAGACTCATTTTCATCAGTCAGGGGAAAAGGAAACTGGGGTAGAGGGATGTGGCTTGGGTTGGGTAGCTCCGCACCAAGCCACAGATGGTAGAAGAAAGTGAACTCAAACTTGCAGCTGTTGGCATGTGATGGTCTGCATGGCGTTGAAGGAAAAAAGATGTACAGCTTATTGTCCAGTCAAAGGGGGTGGGTAATGTTGCAAATCTATATGACAGGATGACAAGCCACTATTTTGACCAAGCAAATCATTAGAGGAATCCCGCCGAAGGTTCAATGAACAGAATCTGCCGAGGATGTTTCAGAGATATAGTAATTGATCACCTTAGTATGAGGCGATATAGGGTTATGTCAGGTCATATTGGATTGCCTTCAAAATAGGGCGATAAGGCAATCTCAACATTTGACGAAAGATGTTTTTGGATCGCCTCAAAAAAGGGTAATAAATAATTGAAGAACAACAAGCCAAAATTAATGAAAATATGGCGAAACAAATAAACTAAGCAAAAGGGTTGGTACTGACGGAGGTCCCTGGGATATCAGTGAAACAAGGGGACTGAAAGAGAAAATTTTTTTGTTTGTAGTAGAAAAGAAGATAGGAAGAAAGAGAGAGCGGACTAGATGAAGATCCGCCTATTTATTATATTAGAAATAAAGAAGTGTCTTGAGGGAAATTGCTCCCGTACTATAATAAATTAAAAGTATTTACAAGTGGTCCAAGGAATAGGCGATCATCATATCGTCTGTTCCAATTATTCAATGGCCGAAACCCTGTGCAAAAAAACCCTTCAGCAGATACATATGGAATAGCCAAGATTCAACAGGACTTATCCCATCAATGATTGTTAAATGCAGTAGGCAGTTGCGTGGAATTTTCACAGTAATTGTGTGTCTATCACATTCTGTTCACCCGCCTTTATTACTACCTCCTTTGACACATATAATGGAAGGCCCTCTGAAGCATCCACGGAGTAGGCAGCTTTATTGTGTTTCTGCCCAATGTGGTTTATTAAGGGTAAGGGAAGAAAAAGGGTACTCAACTACGCATTTGTATTCTTTCTTTTTAGGCTCATCATTGGTAAAGACTATTGTAACTTCATAATTTTGAAGAGAGAGAAAAACCTGTTTTATGTTGATAATTCCGTCATACTCAATCATGAATTGCGTGAAAATGACCAGATCATATGTATTATTTTCCAATGCCACAACAGGGGCAGACAGGAGGAGCTTCTTAATACTTATGGGTAGATAATAGTAGGCTCCAATAGCTCGTGCGTTAGACCCTGAAGTTCCAAACTCGTGGGAATAGTCTAGATCAGGCGCCAACTTAATTTTATTGATGAAATTTTAAGAGACTAAGTTCACTGGAGCACCCATATCAAGGATGGCTAGAACTTGCACCTCATTTATGACAACCTTTATCTTAGTTATAGTGCTACCAAAAGTAGGGGATGGAAAGAACCTCTTTTTAATGGAGAGAGGAGGCAAGGCGTTGAGCCATCGCAGGGTATTTATCTTTAGTAGATTGAAGGGTATGAACTTACTGGGTAGATAGGATCTCTGTATCAAAAAGCTGGTCAGCATCACTGGCGGTATCAATAACTTGAACATCTCAACAACTTTGTGAGATAGGTTCGTTATGGTATCATAGCCATATCAATTTTTCAGGCCTCAATCTATCCAGTATCTGCACTTCCATTGGAGCTCATAGGACATAATAGACCGAGTCTTCACCACCCTTTTCAGATTCGTTATCTGAGAGGTGTCTATGCACCTCAAATGGGCATTAAATGAGAGGGTGAACTTTGGTATGTCAGTGATCATTAGTTGACATCATAAGTTTTCTGGCCCTTCCTTATGGCAGGGGATGACTGGTGGAAGGTCTGCTACCGCTTTAATCATGGGAGCAGGTGTTTTAGTTTTAACGGCCTTTGACTTAAGCTTTTTGTTAACTGGCTTGAGTTGCCCTATAAAGGCAAGTTTCAAGTTGCAGAAACTGGGAGGGCATACAGACTGTGTATCAGAGAGGCGTGACAACTGAGCTGCGGCAGAAAGCCTCTCAGGAGAGGGTGTGACCTGAGACACAGGGTCAACCAAATGTAAAGGGCGCTCTTTTGGCGCAGAAGATGGAGAGGACTGCTGCTCAGTCATACATGTAGCCCTTAGGCTAAACTCATGTGAATGGGTAACATCTGTTTTGAGTTGAACCGCAGGAACAGGCTTTGGGATGGTCATCATGGACTCCCTCTGTTGGTATATGGTTGCGAGTTCCTCAATAGTTAATACTTGAGGGTGCAACTCAGCCCCTTGAACAGTATCAGCGTTATGGAATTCTACAACCTCTAAAAGAGTCTTCTTTTTATGTCGCGGATATTCCTAAAATGGCGCTTGACAGAGATGATATGCCATGCTAAAGAGGGTTGAGAAGCTACTCAGTCAGAATGGCAGAAACAACGTCTTCCAGAGGTAGCATCTTGGCGAGCAGGAGAGGCTGGGCTGCCTTGTAAAAACAGTCAGCGAAGATGGCAACTAAAATCCCCTCCAGTAGACTTAGACACATAAACGCCTGTTTCTTCCTACTCAAGCTCTGCGTGGATCCAAAACTCTCAATAATTGCGTATTTTACCTCTGCCAAAGTTTTATGGTTGTTCATATAAGGTACCACCACCTCTTTGGCGGAGCGGCTGAGGCAGGGGAGGATAAATTTAGTTTTTGTTAAATTGGTAGTCCCATCCATAATTGACTCATAGACAAAGAGGAACAAAGAAATTCTACCAACGCCCAGGGTAAATTTTTCTGTTAAAGAGGGTTTGTAGATAATGGGGGCAGCCTCATGAGAGGCTTGCAAACGCTCTGTTCAAGTGTTTTAAGCCGAGACAGTGCGCTGGTTAGCTGCTGGGCTAAAGCATCTAACTGGGAATTATGAGCCATAGGAGGTTGTGAGGGTTAATTACCCCACACCCTCCATTTTAATAGTGTTTTGTGGAGTACTTTCCCTGTAGTGAGCACCACTTGTTGGCTTTCTAGATATTTATAGAAGCTTGCTGGTGCTTTTCACCCTGAAATTCAACAAAATTTTGCATAAAATTTTACTTATCTAATGCTGGAATATTTGTGTTTTTAAAGGGTAAATTATTCACTTATATATAAAATACAAGAAACCTGATATATAATAAAAGATTGGTTATAAAGATTTTAATAGTGGGGGTGAAGGAGTTAAGAAGAAAACCCTCTTAATATGTAACTGGGTAGTATTTAAAATGTCGATGATCAAATTTCAGATTATCTTAGTAATGTCCAAATTAGGAAATATTGGGATTTGACCTATCAGAGGTCTGGAGACTCACCTCGCTTTGACAGAACAGCCAACGGAGGGTTGGGAGCAGGTAGGATATATCCGTGAGGCAGTGATTTAATATATTTTACCCAATTAGAGGGCAGGAATTTATTTGCCTTTTGTGAAACCCCCTCCAAGGCTATAAAAGGGGTGGTCGGAGAGTTGATATTTGAACTACATTAAGAGGGTATGGGGAGGGGACCATCTAGTACTAAAAAAAAAAAGAGGGTATGGGGAGGACCCTTGGAACAGCTTCCCCAATTTTGCTTCATGTTTGGCGTAACCCTGCTACTAGCTTTAGGGCGCTTTGACCAAGGATTGGGAGCAGTAGTATTATCCCAATTAGTAGTATTTCACCAAAGATTGTCAAGGTTTTTGGCTATTGTTTTGATTTATTTGAGGTACGCCGACCAGGGGATGGACATTACCAATCACAACACTCAAAACGGCAAAACAAATTACTAACCAGGTGGGAAGCAGAAACTGCTTAACCCACCATGGCAGAGGGTGAGGAGGGGTCAGGGGGTTGGTTTTCAGAAAGACCCACCTCGATCAAGGGGTGTTGGTTACAGAACCAGATCAGAGCAGAGAGCCAGGGCGTTGGGGCATCTGCATAGTGGGGGCTGAGGTCAGTGTAGTAGGAGTTTTCCACTTCTGCATCAAGATAATGATGGGAAAGTGTTTCAACAAGAGCTGCAAGGAGAACTTCAACTTCTTTGCGGGCTTCAGGAAGTTGGGTGAAAAGGGAGATACTGTGGTGGGTGATTTTGGCTGAGGGGTTGAATGAAGCAAGCATTGCAACATTCATAACAGCAACTTCAGCATCATCAAATAGTTTCAAGATGTCACTGCAGGGAGATTCAGGGAAGTCAGGGGGGAAGAAGATGGTGGGCAGGCCATGCTGGAGCTGAGCCACTGACTGGGCCACCGCGAGCGTAGTTTTGGGCAATGAGGAGAGGCCACCGCAGCTAAGGCTAGCTGGTGGTCACTTTGGAAGGGGGCTGTATTGGGTAGAGGAGCAAAATGGCGAGGGGTAGGGGTTTCATCGAAATTGGGAAGGAAAAATTCTGCCCGGCCATAATCGCCATGGCAGAGAGATTGACCTTTAAGCTTACTAATGAGGATATTACCTGATTCGTCAGTTTCAGCCAGTAGATCCCATGGATTTTGGTTCACTGGAATAGTGGCGTTTAAATTTGAGTGGGTAGGATTGGGCGAATGGGCAGCTGCTTGGGTGCAAATGTTGGTCCAAGCATTGCTCTGATTGGCTGGCGTAGATTTAGGTGGGAGAGTGAGGATGTAGGTTTTGGGTGGGGCTGACTTTCCATGTGGGCCCACTGAACGAGATTGAGGGTGGGAGGGGGCAGCAAAGCGCCCCATACTGAACCTCCAAGTTTTTGGCTATTGTTATTCATATCAAAACCTGAATCACTCTTAATACAATAACGGACTTGTAATTGTCTGACAAGTCTAATTTTAAACAGATAGGAAAATTTTACTAGCCTTAACTATTCCAAGCCCAAAAGCAATGATCTGGTGAAACATTCAGGTGAGCATGTGTGTCAGGGAGACGGCATATAAAGTCTAGATTACCTAGCAGTTAGGATGCAAAAGCGCCCAAAAGGAAAGCCAAAATATCAGAGGCATTGCCGCTCAAATGATGTTATATTGCGCAGGGTGATGTATTACAAGTGGGCACCGGTGTGTTGCGAGCATAAAAAAGAAACCAGCAATAAACCAGGCTGTAGCAACTCCAGACCTAGTGGGCCTTGCTTTAGAGAGTTAAATGATCGGACTAACTGCTTCATGATGCTCCATAGGAGGGTTTGGCACAAAAACAGAGGTGAGGGGGTAGATCCTCGCATGAAGTGGAGATAAATGTGCCCACAGTTTTCTAATATCCTGCTGATGGATGGCTTTGACAATTGAGTTGAATTCCCAAGAGTTTCTTAAAGATATGTTTAGTTGGCTATGGAGGGGATTATTGTTACATTTGTTAGGATTCATACTCAAATGACCAATTTGGATGCATTGGATAACAGAAATCAATCCTGAACTGGAAAAAAAGCCCAAACTTCAGTCAGGGTTCAAACCTGAGCTATGAGATGGGATCAAACAAATTAACCAAGATAATTGGGCTTTTAAAGAACTAAAAATTTGTTTCTTTCGTTAGATCTAGGCAATGCAGCTTAATTTTCCCCAAAATTTCTCTTTGATTACCCATATATAGCTGGTATTAAGCTAATAAACCTTACACTTTTCCCCCTTTTCACAATTTTAAATACAAATTATATCTGGATTTTGCCTCAACAGACCTGATATCTGGATAAACAAGACTTCTCGATCAAGAGAAGAAACCAAGCTAAGTATCCAACACCCTGAAACTTCAGGTCAACCGACCTACAAAACAGCAAAGGATCTGGGGTAATAACCCGTGATCCCAACAAAAATGGCGCTCCCTGCCAGGTTGCACCCCGAGTTCACGGGGAATATTATATGATTAAACAATAAAAGAAAATATAGTTAACAATTTTCTTTTGAAAACTCCTCAGATTGTGAAGCCATCCATCTCAGCGACTGGGCAACCTTATCTGCTTTGGCACTTGGATTGGAGCAAAGAGTGCTCACCACCTAACAACATCAACTTAAGCTCCAAGCTGCCAATGCTGCTTTAAAAATGAAATACGCCAATAAAACCAACTCATTGCCACAAAGCAGCTCTCAGTGCCGTCCATGAACAAGTAGATTTTATATATTGATGATCTTAACAATTTGCAGTACAAGTAGACGCGCTTCAACCTCAAGTTTATTCCCAAGGTACCGCCTCTTCATTAAGTGAAAGCGCTGTCCCAGTATCAGCTCATGTCATTAATCCTTTAACCCCCCAAATGGTACATTTAAACCTTCATTCAAAGAAAAATATGTCCCTGGGGAGGGAAGTATTGCCTCTTTTTTATATTGCTATGAAAGCTCTATGGAGGAAGTGACTGACCATCGAAGGCTTTAACACTTGACTAACTGTCTTAGCTATATGGCTCAAGACATTATGGTCCCCCATCTGATGCATTGACGTACTTGGACTGATGACAATACTGCTTTTCTTCAAGAATTTGGGAGCACTTAACTTTAACCAACTAAAAACAGACCTTTATTGGTATCAACCTTAATTGGGGGAAACTATCAATGAATTCTCCACTATTTTTATCTTGAAGCACAAACTCTAGTTGCAGGGAACCATCTTACATTAAACAATGCCATCACGACTGCATTTTTAGCGTTTAAAATATGCCTAATATTCTACTTTATTTTAATGCGGTGAAGTCTAACTTAATGTCCTTTCTCCACATTAAAGAGGATATAATGGAAATTCCAGCTGAACTACTTTAGCCCGTTGGACTACCTCATTCTAACAATAATAAGCCCTGGTCCCAAGTATTGGCTGTTATACCCCCTGATTCGCCTAAAACTGAATTATACTGCACTCATTGCATAGGAAACAACCAACTTGTAGCTGACTGCCACATCCTTCAACGTAAGTCAGCAAATGATAAGCCAGTATATAGCAAGAAGCTCCCTATGCTGACGGAAAACAAGTGCTCAAGACCCTTGTTTAAGCTCTAGCTCTATCCTCGGCACTTCAGGTTGTTTTATTAGCTACCCCTGTAGAAATTGACATACCCTTTTTCATCCAGGGAAATAAACACCTCCCTCTCTCTTACTTTTATGTTGGTCAGTTACACCATCAAGCTTTTACAGTCATCTCTTCTATGGAAAGTCAAGCGCTGGCAGATAAAACGTTCAAAAGTATTGAACAGCCCCAAGCTTGGCCATTGCAGAATCCTCCGCTTGCTTTATTGAAAATCCCTACCAACAGTCTACTAGCTGTTAATATTTAGTTTAAATCTTTGGTGGTTTGAACTGAGACAGTTTACATAAGGTTAAAGTCCTAGCAATATTTATATACTGGCTCGCCGGTTAACATTATTTTCTCCTGATTATCCAAAAGATAAAAATGGCTCCAGATTTGATCCATGAGGCTGAATATGGAACAGCAGGTAGTCAGCCTACTAATGCGATTAGAGTATATTCTGCCTTACCCCTTCAAGTCAGGAAGCTCTTAATTACTTACCCAGACATCAAATTAGAAAATGATATTTATGTGTTGCTTATTGGGGTCCAACTGATGCAGGAGCTTAACTGCATTATCAACCGCAAGTAAAAATACCTATCCCTACTAGGGTATCAGACTCCATTAATATTTGAAGTCCCCATCAAAAGTAAAGGAGTCCCTAAAAAAAGACATGCCTCCTCAAATACCCATCCTCTATTTGCAAAGTTGAATACCAAGTTTTAGGGGGAAAGACCAAGTTATCCCGTAGGCTGTGGATGCCAAAGATGTGATCCCTTGTATGCCCCATCCTATTTCAATACCCTCTGACTCATAAGTTATTATGAATATGGGGATTCAGATCCTTACCCCTCCTGATCAAATTTTGAATTTTAGTGGACACTCAAACCCTTCTATCAAGGAAGTGTTGACCTGCCCAAGGATTTAGGATCCTGTCTATGGGAAATCTATCTCTATTATATTAGGGAATTTACCCACTAAAACTCTTCAAGTCCTTCAGCAGGCCCTATCGCTTATGTAAAACTGTCACATCTAGAGTATTGCCAGTGTAAATTGTTTTGGATCATTACAGGATTTAGGATTTGATCACCCACCCACCATAGCTTTGGTTGACAGTAGAATTGGAGATAAACTTATCCCAAATAAACGCCAGGATTTTGAAGCCCTCTTTGAGGAGTATGTTGATATTTTATTATTGGGACCTGTGACTATGGGAAAATGTATGTGATAATTCATCAGATCAAAACTGATGATCTAACTCCATTTAAATCCTGACCATATCAAAAATCCAAAGTGTAGGAAGCTCAAGTGGCCTTAGAGTTACAGCAACTCTTGGAGGCCAGGTTACTTGTACCTTCCAAAAGTCCATGGTCTTCCCCACTCTTACTAATTTTGGAAAAAGGATCGTGGCCACCATGTTGTTATGAATTATCACTACCTCAACTCTATCACTCGCAAAGCTAGTTACCCCCTGCTGTATATATATGAGTCTTTGCATTTAATGTCGGGGTCCCACTATTTCTCAGCTATAGATCTCGCCAGTGGATACTGGAAAGTAGATTTGTCACCAGAAGATTAGGCAAAATGCGCTCTCATCACAAGTGAAGGACTATTTGAGCCCACTCGAATGCCTCAGGGGTTTTGTAATGCCCCTGATACCTTCCAACGCACAATGGACTGACTACTAGGCTATTTAAAATGCTCCTGCGTACTAGTTTATCTTGATGATATTACCGTTTTTTCAAGAACCTTTACTGAACATCTAGATCACCTCAGGAAAGTCTTTCAATGGTTATGGAAAGCATCGTTAAAACTAAAGCTGTTGAAATTCTCTTTCTTCCAAAGTGAGATGGATTTTTTTGGTCATAAGGTCAGTAAAGCTGTAATATCCCCAATGGATGATAAGTCTTGGCTGTTGCTAAGATGATATCCCTAAATCCCTCTGAGATGTACAAGTGTTCCTAGGAATGGTGGGCTATTATCATCAATTTATCCTTCATTTCGCAAATACCTCTGAGCTTCTAGTGTATCTACTGGTGAAAGGAATACCATTTAAGTGGAAAGAAGAGCAACATCAGGCCTTCGACCTGCTACATGTCTCTCTCTCACTCTCCAGTACTTATTTATCCAAATTTTGATAAACCCTTCCTTCTCTTTATTGATGCTAGCGATAATGCCATCAGAGCCATACTATCTCAGCATGATGAGAACTTTTTATGGACCAACCCATCGCCTACTTTAGCAAGACCTTATCTAAAGCTGAACGTAATTACAGTGTTACAGAACGTGAATGCTTGGCGGTCCTAATGTATATTAAGGATTATTGACTTTATCTATATGGGAAGCATTTTACCATCACAACCAATCATGCTTCCTTACGTTGGTTACAGCAAATGAAGGACCCCAAAGAGAGATTAGCCTGGTGGGCGTTAAACTTCATAATTACGACTTTTCCATTATTCACTGACCAGGGCCAATCCATCAAATTGTAGATTACCTATCTCAGCTTCCCATCTTAACTATAACTGATCTTGAAGAGGATCAACTCTATGACTTTAACTTAACCACAGTTATGTAAGGATGAATCACCAACCCTCCATAAAGGAATTAGTGAAAAGATCGGCAAATCTCCAAGTCAAGAACGGTAAATTCTGAAAACTTGTGTCTAAACAATGGGCGCCTTATGTAAGATCATTAGCTCAAAATAACGTCATATTAGAGGGACATCGGCAAGTCAGCCATGTGTGAAATTTGTAAAACCTACCAGTGGCTTAAAACTCAATACTATTGGGAGGGAATGCTTGTTTCTATCCAGAAGTATTGGAGTCCTGTCTGGTATGTAAAAGCCATGCTGGACCCAATCCCCGCTCTCGACATCATGTAGCCCCACCCTGTGAACCATTCCATACCATTAGCATTGATGTTGTGGGACCTCTCCCTTGAGCCTCCAATGGACATCAGTTCCTCCTACTATCTGTGGACCATCTAACTAAGTGGATCAAAGCCGTATCACTCCACATCATTTCGTCAAAAGGCCATCGCCACATTTTTGTATAATAAGATTATCAGCCAGCATGGGTGCCTTAATGTCATTCTTTACAATAACGGACAAAATTTCTGCTCAACTCCGGTGAAAGCTTTAGCTGACCTAATAAGAACCACATAGATATTCTCCAACCCCTACCATCCTTTAACCAATGGAATGGTAGAGCAGGTAAATGGTACTCTAACTGCAACCCTCTGGAAAATGGCTATGACTGACCCCCTTCATTGGCCCCAATATTTGCTTAGTGCAATTCTGGCCTATTAGATTAGTTACCATTAAATTAATAAGATGTCGCCATTCCAAGCGTTGTAGGGCAGAAAACCCATCTGCCTTCCAAAGTCCAGGCGATACTTAACTAAGCTTCCTCTCAAGCACCTGAAGTCTCTATGCGAAGTACTGCAAATGAAATCATAAGGCTTCAAGCCCTGGCCGCTGTAAACCAATCCATCACAACTAGTAGAGAAACTGCTTAATTTAATGATATGCATGATCTCCACACACCTACCAACCAGTTGACCTCGTCCTATTCTACCATTACCAGCCTAGAGGGCGCAATCACAAACTGGTCAACAATTTATTGGGGCCTTATCAAGTCATATATAGATGTGGTAATGAACACTCAATTGTAGAGGTTGTTTAGGGCACAGTCATAAAGTGCTTACATAGACTCCACCTCCATCCGTTTCACCACTGCGCCAAGATCTAGAGGGGGGTATTGTTGGGATTCCTACTTGAATGACTGATTTATATGCATCAGATGACAGGAATTGATCCCAAACGGACAATAAAGCCCAAAATTCAGTCAGGATTCAAATTTGAGCTATGAGACGAGCTCAAACAAATTGACCAAGATAATTGAGCTTGTTTATTATCATTCCAGGCCACGGAGAAATACATATCTTTTTTTTTAGTACTAGATGGTGAGAAATACATATCTTAGCTTTTCTTTCTTATAACAATCACTTTAGTTACTACGATTTGATTCAAAAAGCAAATTTGGATAATCACACACAGGAAAGATGGGCGACCATATCAATAAAAATAATACAACATGGGCGAGCGTCACGGCGAGCGGTGCACTTAATGGTGCAACTAAGGGCAAGAAACGCCCTGGAGGGGGACCAGAAACCCAATCCGCAAAGAAATCGCAAACTCACACCATCTGGGTTTATGGTATTCACTTTAAAGCATGTACAATATATGTACATTCAGTTCAACCCTTATCAAAGGTGGAACATGGGATCAAACTCTTCCTTGGGGATGAGTCACCGACCTTGTGGGAGAAAACATGTGAGGCACAGCCTTCACTTTTCCCTCACGCGTTGTATGTAGCCACCAACAACATGGGCTGCGGCTGGATCAATATTGGTTTTAAAACAGCAGATGAAGCTGATGCCGCAGCAAAAGTCTGTGTAGTCTTTGCCCTCCCCAAGGGCAAAAAATTGTGCACACTGCGCGCACCAGATGGAACAAAGCGAAAACTTTGTTCATCTCTTTTGACTCGCACCCCACCAACCTTCCTCATAAGGTAATCGAGGAGGAGCTCCGCAAAGGTCTTGTGGCCTATGGAGAAATTCAGCAACTTGAATTACAGCGATTTCACTTGATGCCCAACCTGTGCATGGGCAAAGCTATTGCTGTAATCAATCCCTTCCCAGAAGTTAAAGAGGACTTATCCAGAATTCCCTGCACAGCAGAATTTCACTTTAAAATGGGGGCCAGTCAGC